>DF358954.1:68747-81525 GCA_000787875.1 Solanum virginianum | reverse complement strand
TATAAATAAATAAATTATCAAAATTACTTTTATAATAAATTGAGCAGGACCAAAACTGAATACTTGGAGTGCAAATTTAGTGTTGAGAGGAATGAAGCAAACTTTGGTGTGAGGCTTGCCACTCAACCTATCCCTAAGAGGGAAAACTTTAAGTATCTGGGGTCCATCACCCAGAATAATGGCGATATTGACGATGATGTCACACATTGTATTGGGGAAGCATAGACTAAATAGAGGCTTGCATCTGGAGTACTGTGTGATAAAAAGATTCTACCTAAACTCAAAGGTAAACTCACCGAGGATATGACCTTAGATAGAAAAGAGTGGAGGTTGCGAATGAGAGTAGCAAGCTAATTTGTTAGTAGGGTTAGGTGGATGTCTGGTCTTTGGATATATTAGGGTAGCAGGAATAGTCATATTTAAATCATGTGTGTCACTATTTGTCGTATGTGTGTTAATTTTATCGTATTTACATATTGTTATTCCCTTTATTTCCTTGTTATCATATCTAGTTTATTCTGCTTATGGGTTTATGAGACGAGGGTTCCCAGGAAACAACCTCTCTACTTCTATGAGGTAGTGGTAAGGTCTGCGTACATTCTACCTTCCCCAGACCCTACTTGTGAGATTCCACTGGGTATGTTGTTATTGTTGTTTGTACTTTTATAATAAATTATTTATTTTTTATAAGTTCATAATTAAATTTATTTTTTTTTGTAATATTTATTACCAAATGAGATACAAACTTCAATCATGCATAAAACACGTATATCAAGATTAGTTTGTTCAAATACACGGAATTGGTGCTACAATCAGATTTCGATAATACATAGTTGACATTGACTATTGTATCCAAAATAGTAAAATGAATAATATAATAACCCTTCTAGAAAATATGTAAGAGTATATATTAATAATACTTTTCTCTCTACGAAATTTGACGAAGTAATCCCACAAATTTCCTTTTTTTTTCCACGGGAAGAAAAGGTGGGGAAATGACAAATGCGAAGAAAAAGTGGTATACTCTCTAGGTTTTTTTTTATTTGTCCACAATTTATTTTGTGATGTTCAATAATATTTATTTATTTCATAAAATTAATAGATTATTTTGTTGGAGACATCCGATAAAATTGAAACGATATAAAGAAGATTAACATGATCCTTGCACAAGGATGATACGCACAAATCGAAAAATGGTTCAAATACATAGTTTCTAATTTGTCTTTATCATTAATTATAATTATATTTTTTAAAATATTATATTTACAAAGTGATTTAATAAAATTATATTATTTTTTATTATTTTTTAATTTATATATCAAGTCAATAAATAATAAATAAAGAAGGACTAACAGAGTACTAATTAATGGCGTGTAATCAATATCTATGAAATCCGTTCGAAACTTTTGCAACAAAAGGATGTTTTAGCCTAGTGTCACGGCCTTAGAGCTTACGCTAAGATGTCCGTGCGGCGCTAGGTCGTTTGGTGCGGAAGCGCGCCACTAGGGCCACATAAGGGATGTTTTGAAAAAGACAAATCAATTCCAGCCCCCACAAAAGCAACGCTCTTTTATCCTTTGCAAGAAGAATAAACACTACTTTTTTCTGATATATTTTAACAATAATTTAATACAAAGTTTTAAAATATTTTAAAATTTTAGGATTCTACATTAAAAATATAATTACACTAAAATGTGAATCACTCTTTAAAATAAATTAAACAAATTAAATGAGAAAATATTAATTAAAGTAATAAGAGTTTAGGAAGAAGCAACTCTGTATTTTTTTCCATTTTAATTTGTTTTTTTTGTAGTCTGTTATATGTTTGAAATTTAAGTTTACAATACTATAATATATAATAATTAACAATTTGAAACTTTTAAAAGATATACAAAAAAAATTGATTGACCTTTTAAAAGATATTAAAAAAAATTAATTTGCTTTCAAAATTCAATAAATACCATATAAATTATGAACAAAAAAGTAAAATATATTATTTGAAATGACTAAAAATACTATACATCACAAAAAGTAACAATTTAAAAATTCAAATAACTTAAAAACTTCAATTGACTCTCGAAATCTATCAACTGCAAATTGAGATAGAGGAATTGATATATCCTATTTGAAAATAATTTACAATGCATCATTAATTATAATAATTGACAACGTAAAAATATTTAAAGACACAAAAGTGGTTGACTCACAAGCCACTTAAATTGAAATAGAAGAAATTACACATATTATCTAAAAATTATTTTAAAAATACCACAAATCAAAACAACTCTTAACTTAAAATATTTACAAATTAAGAAAAATAATTAATTAACTCTTAAAATTTTATTTATATAATTTAAATTAAGATAACACGAATTGTACTTTTTCTATCTCAAATTAACTTAATTTTTTAGACTTTTTTCAATTTTCAAAATAATTAAAAATTCAAAATAAATATTTAAAATATTTTTATATTTATCTTTTTATTTATTGAAGTTTAATATTTTGTAAAAAAATAAATTACACTGCATATTTTATGATAATATTAATAAAAAATATAATTATGATTAAATATTTTTCTTAATTTATTTGTAAATTTAATTAAAATAGAATGGAGACGACTTTGAAACGTAAGATAGGAGGAAAGGAAACTTGGGGCACACCCAGAGACTACAGAGGCAGCCCGCCCGCCCCGCGTCTCAAAAATCAAAATTCATCGTCGTCACGCTTCCTTTTTTATCTTTTTCGGTTGCCTCTTCATACGCATTTCTATTCCTCCTCTTTCTCTCTCTCTCTAAAATCCTGTACGAGCTAGGGTTTTGGAGAAAAATGGGGCAACAATCGTTGATCTACAGTTTTGTTGCTCGAGGAACTGTGATTCTCGCCGAATACACTGAGTTCACCGGTAACTTCACAAGTATAGCCTCACAGTGCCTCCAAAAACTTCCTGCTTCCAATAACAAGTTCACCTATAACTGCGATGGCCATACTTTCAACTATCTCGTCGAAGAAGGCTTCAGTAACTCATTTTCCTTCTCTCTTTCTCTCAACTTCTCATAAATTCAGTTTCCTCATCCATTCATCTATTATTGTTGAGCGGCTGTTATCCTTCGAGTTTAGTTTTTTCTTTTCCGTTTACTCTCATTGTTCTGTTGATTGTTTGATTTCAAATAGTGCTGTTTAGATCTTGTTAGAATACTGGGCTTTGATAATGAATTTCGTGCTAATTTGGTTTAGTTAATGCAGAATTTTCCCTTGGATCTCACTCGTTTCGGTTATTTTTTCTTACTCTTCTTGTTCTGTTGCTGTTTTAGATTTCGGAATAGTCAGTCTAGACTCTAGATCTTTGTTAAAATGCTACTTAATAAGTAACAATTAATTTTCGTGGTGATTACTTTAGCTAATGCAGAATTTTGCTCTGGATCTCTTTCATTTCTTTGCCAAGTTTTACCATCTTTTGCTTGTTCTTCCTTTTTCCTCATTGTCCTGTTGGTTATGTCTTATCGAAACCACCTCTCTACCCTACATAAGGTAGCGACTTCAACAGAGCTTATTGTTTCTTCAGTCTTTTTCTTAACAAGATTAAATGGCCTTGTATCTTTAATTTATAAATTGCAATTTAATAAGGTGTACTGAATTGTGAAGCGTCTAAACACTTCTTTTAGATTTACACAGTTATTGTGGTATGCTGACTAGGTTTCCAGGCTTAAGTGCTTGTCAAGCTGCTTTGTTTAGTCTTCCGCACATTGAAGAAAATGCATGACTTTTTACGAAATATGCCTTTAATAAGCACTTGAGAATCACCAACTTTGTGATTTAAATGTAATGTGTTATTCAACATAACAAATTCAGCAGAGGTTTATTTTTATTCAAATTGAAGTGAATAACAAATCTGATTTGAATTGTTTCTCCTGTAGTTAGACGAAGTTTGTGCACTCTCCCAGTATTTATGCACATCTTTCTTTCAGTGATTTTTTCTTCAGACTCTGATTTGTATGCTCTTTATGTCCAATAAGATGATGATCGATTACCTGGCAAATAATATGTAATGCTCTTTTCTTCCATGTCTCTTTTCATGCTGACATTGTTATACCATCTGTACAAACAGCATATTGTGTTGTTGCTGTGGAGTCTGTTGGAAGACAGATCCCAATTGCGTTTTTAGAGAGAACCAAGGAAGAGTTTACCAAGAAATATGGTGGAGGCAAGGCTGCTACAGCTGTTGCTAACAGCTTAAACAGGGAGTTTGGGTAAATTCATTTTCTTTCATTCTCTTTTCCCTTCTTATAATTCTTGGTAATATTGAAAGTGATAGATGCCTTCATTCAAAATAATATTTTACAGGCCCAAACTGAAGGAGCAGATGCAGTACTGTGTAGATCATCCAGAGGAAATCAGTAAGCTTGCAAAGGTGAAGGCTCAGGTTTCAGAAGTTAAAGGTGTGATGATGGAAAACATTGAAAAGGTAGAAAGGATATTTATTGAAATATACTTCTCTAGAGGACATATTTATGTAGTGGTCTCGGAAAATGATTGAGAATCTGGAAGTTGATTTGATCTATTGACGAGAGCTGTGTCCTTGTAGGTACTTGATCGTGGGGAGAAGATTGAACTTTTGGTGGATAAGACTGAGAATCTTCGCTCACAGGTTTGTGTCCTGTTTACAAACCTGTTTCTAAAATATTTGAGTCTTGAGCTGTAGATGAATGCATCTCCATTCCCAGTTATATGAATTGGGGCCAGAGTCAGGAAGATTAGTCTTTTTTTGCCTCTTTTGATTGATAGCACATGACGGCTGCTACGTAGTAATGGTTTCAGCTAATTCAAAGTGGCTTGAATTAATTTATTTCCTGAGAGACTTGAAGGTTTAATGATTTTTGCTGCATATTTCAGTTGCAAGATATGTCTAATGGTTACGATCAGGTCATAAGTAGAAAATATTAGCTGGGGAACTGCTGTCGAGCAGTCATTTGGCTATGTTTTACATTTTATATTTTGCAATTGCTTAGATAACTACGACAGCAGTCATTTGGCTATGTTTTACATTTTATATCTTGCAATTGCTTAGATAACTATACTTTCCGTATCATCCATTACACACCTAAAGGTTAGTGACCTTATCTTTAACTTTATTGGCAACTTTAGGTAAAGTTTGATTTGCTCCAGTGGGCTGGACCCGACCTGTTATCACATCATTACTCACCTACTTGTTTCCTTTTTCCTGTACCTTCTTTCTGAATTGTACTTGTGCCATTGTTTTCCTCTTTTGTTCCATGTGAACATGAAATATGGGAGTGAAATTGTTGTTTTATTGCAGGCACAAGATTTCAGGACACAAGGAACAACAATGAGGAGGAAGATGTGGTTGCAGAACATGAAGATCAAGCTTATAGTTTTGGGGATTATTATTGCCTTGATTCTGATCATAGTTTTGTCAGCATGTGGTGGTTTCAAGTGTCACTAGTGCGGTTCCTCATCCTTTCTAGGCTGGATGTTGATTGAAAATTGTGACTCTTAAATCTTTGTAGCACTGGCGTGTCAGTTCCTTATAATTCTTTTCTTCTTTTATTGTGACGTCTTTTGCTCTATCCTCTCTGTATCATGAGACACTTCTTGTATAGCTTATAATGCTGAATTCTTTTGAGTATATTATTGAAAGAGTTTCCCTCCTAGTTCACCAGACCACATACTTGATATTATTGTTTTTACATTGGATAGAAAAACAATAGAGCTAGAGGAGGTGTGCGCTCTTATCTTTCTTTTCTGCCTATGTTTGAAGGGCTTCATTTTTTTCTGCAACTATTTCTCTTCCCCTTCATATGTGCACTACTGTAATTCTTGTGCTATAATTGTATTCTTAAAGTTGCATTTCAGGGAGAGTTAATAGTACTTGAATGTTAGCTGATGTGAGGTTCGTTGTGCTAATTCATGATGGATGAAAGGTCTCGTTTTTCCCATTAATATAATGAAGACGATAAATAGATTATGAAACATAGGTAGCGTAAAGAAACATAAGAGTGAAGAATTTACGAAATATTAGAGGTTAATACAATCAATTTGCGTCATTCATAATGGATTATTACTGTCTTCTTCTGATGATCCTTAATTGATATGATACCACCACCATAACAAATTCAATAAAATCCTATAATTGGGGTCTTGGAATGATAGAATGTACGAGGATAGAATATAGCGAAATCTTATCGCTATCTTTGTGGGGTAGACTTTATTTTTGATAGACAATTGACTTAGCAAAATTATAATCGAAGTCAAAGAATCAAAGCAAAATAGCAAGATAATTAAAACAAATGAAGCAACATGTAGTAGCAAGAATGAAGAATAAGATACTACGTGAATATAAAATAATATTATTAAATAAAGGGAAGATGAGAAGAGGAGACTAACCCTATATGATAACATTCTGCTACCTTACTATCCTAATCCTCGACCTCCATAATATTCTCAATAACCTCAAGACATGACATATCTTGTCTAATGATCTCTCCTAAGTTCTTTAGTATACCTTTGCCCCTTTTAATAATTCTCATAACTAACTTCAACAGCATACACCTTACCAGTACATCTGCACCTCCTCTTCATATTTTTGAACCGACTCAATCTCGCTTTCTTCATTTTTAATGCCATGGAAGCCACCTTGTCTTGTATTACTCTATTCCTAGTCATATTCTTCTTAGTGTGTGTCTACACGTCCATCTGAGCATTCTCACATTTGCTATCTTCATCTTCTAAACGTATATTGTTGACTGACCAATACTTTATCCATACAATACTCTTAGTCTAACCATCACTTTGTAGAATATAATTTCGATGACACATTCTTATCACATTGTACCCTGGACACATACAATGTATGACATCATCATCAATCACTCCACTTTCTCGCATTATAAATTCAAGATACTTGAAACGACCTTTCTTTGGTATGGCTTATGTACAAAGGTAGATCTAGGATTTAAATTTTATGAGTTCAATATTTAATATTTTTAGCATTGAACCCATTATAATTTAAAATAATAAATTCGTATCTATTATTTGTTGCAATTGTAGCGTAGGAAGTAACAGGTTCATATGACCCGAAACCATAACGGTGAATCTGTCTCTGTTTGTATATTAATATTCACCTCTAGCTAGCTCCACTTCACGCGTTATGTCACTTGTACTCCACGTACTTTGTTTTAGTCCTGCTACATCTGAAACCTTTGGATTCTAAAGTCTACCTGTAAACTTTTAGTCTATCGTTATCTTTATTGTGCGTCTCTTTGACCAGTACTATATCATTTGAAAATAATATACACTATGCTAGTTCCTTTTGAATATGTCATATTAATTTGTCCATCACTAAAAAAAATAAAAATAAGCTAATGTCTAATTCCTGACGAAACCTCAGCATGACTAGAAAATATTCTGAGACATCTTCCGTTAATTTTACTAGGATTTTGGGTCCATTTTACATATTCTTATTTGCCCTAATGTAATTCATATGTACAACTCTAAACTCCAACCAATTTCACTTACCTCCCTAAGCACTTTATCATGTCTTTATAGGTCAACATGTAAATCTTTCCTCTTATTTCTATGTTGTTCCAACAATCTTCTTATAAGATCTATATATGGTTGATCGATCATCATGAATTTGATTTAATTCAAAATGATAAATACAATTCTTCCTTATTTTTACCTCGACCATTCTCTTCAAAATTTTCATAGTATATTTTGAACTCTCTCGATCAATATTCATAATGGAAACTAAAATAATGCTAAAGAATCAAACCAAGTATGCAATAATATAGAACATTTTGAACAACTACTAAATAAATAAGCATCGATTAGATAAACATTTCTTTTAAGAGGAGATTATCTCGGACCTTCGAAATGTGATATTATTATGATTAGACTTTTAAATATTATCAAAAGTTATCAGGATCATGCAACTTTAGGATCTTTTACGATTAAACTCAAAATACATACTGTCTAACCAATTATATTTTTTATCTTCTAACCATGATGCCAATTTAATAGATGACATGTAAAACAATATTTTTAATTAAATTATATATTTTGACTATCACAATATTAATTGTGCGTTGGTATAATAATCTTCCCATGATTAATTGTTCTTTTCAGAAATAATATTCAACCATTTTCTCTTCTATTTAAAAAATATATATGATGCACAAAATCTTCAATTTGATAATTTACTTAACTTTAGTACTTAAAAAATTTCAACCATAAATATATGAACAACATTTTATGTTAGCCTAAACAGTTTATTAGGAATTTGTCCATTTTTCGAGTTCTAGACGGATAAAAAAAGCAGCAAAGTGAATTTGACGATCTCTTTTTATTGATTAAATTTGATTGGTTCCACATTTTTTGTGATCTGGGATGTACATGGATCGGGTTGGTTTAGAATTTTTAAATATCAAACTAAATTATTTGTGTTGGGTTTCCAAATCAATAAATTAAACCAAACTAACAAAATTCGTATTTTTCAACTTCGAATTTTTTCGGGTTTCTCAAATTTTCCAGATTTTTGGATAAACTATTCATACAAATATGTAATTAATTTGTGTTTCAAATATTCATGTAATCCTACCCCAATACAATTATCTAAGGTATTTGTCAAAATCCAGAAGGAAATTGGATTGGGTCACCCACGTGGGCAACCCATATTCATATTAATATTTAAATAATATATATTTGTTATATTTATTGATTTATTAATTAAAAAAAGAGACACAACTCTTTATAAAGTTGTGTCTTTTTAGGTTTATAAGAGTTTTCTCTTTCAAAAAATTAACGTAACTTTTTACTGCAAAATAGAAAGAAAAGAACATAACTTTCTGCTTCCTTCTCCTTCTTTCTCAAATTTCTCTGAAGTTCCATTGAAGATCTTGTGTACTTCGTGTTTATTTACATGAGATTGCACTATTAGACTAGTGAAACAAATTCAATGATCCTGCAAACTGTGTGTTTGATAAGATTCTACAAATCCAAATTAGATCCTAGGTGTGACACAATGATTAGAATTTGCGAAAGAAAGTCCTAGCAAGCCATCTTAGCATATCAAGCATACATAAGACAGATAAATCAACAAGGGAAGCAATGCAATAGGTAAAATCTCAAAATAAAGTGTACAGAATAAAGGTACTGCTTAGACCCGATTAAACAGCCTTACACATTTTTTTGTCTAGATATGCCTCTAGTAGTACTGACATAGATGAGGGCATAGAACAAGCCACTAGATCACCCAAACAAGAAAAAAAAAGTCTCAATATAAAATAACTAGAAATAACAAGAAAGTCCATGAAAGGTTGCCCTCGAATCATAAGGACTCACCAATCAATCTTGAAGACTTTCATAGTGCACCAAATCACCCAGCACAATGTATCATGCCCTTTTCCATTTAAGAGTTTGTGGAAGTATGCTTGCTATCTTTGCTTAATAGAGTTCTCATCCACCAACACCTCACCTTCCTCGTTGTTGATGCACTTTACTTGATCCAAATCATGAGCTTCTCTCTCTCTCTCTCTCGCGCGCAAGCCTATACAATCTCTTATCCCTACCTTTTCCCCTTAACTCAACATATAAGTTTTCAAAAGTTACCATCTTAGCACTCGTGCTGACTTCACTTATGTCTTTGTCTTATAAATATCCTTAAGTCTACACTTCTCATCCTTGTTCACACATTCCAACCACATCATATAGACAACCTTCTTAGCTTCCACTTTGCCTTGAACTTCTCCAATCCACCACCAATCTCCATGACGACCACAAAAGGTCTCTCTCGAAACCCTAGAGCCTTGGTAAAACTAGGAGAAGAAAACTGAAAAAAAAAATAGAAAACTGGAAGAAGAAATGACAACAGAAGAAGAAGACGACTATGAAGGTGGAGAAGACATTGGCCATTTTAGGGTAATGAAATTGACTGAACAGTCATTTGACGTAACTATCCCTATATTTTTTGTATTTAGATTTTAAATTAACAAGAGTAATTAAATAAATAACCAAGGCAACTGCATGTTTAGTGGCTCCACGCCTCTCAACTTATACAGAGATTTCGATGTTGTCGATGAGCCTGACCCCTCCAAACCATGCTGCTAAACAAAATACAACTGGGCTCTTGATTGTTTCCACTACCTCTAAACTTTCTTGCTCCACAATCTGATGCAAGGAAGGTGTCAGCAATGAGGTAAAACAAGACCAACAAATGAACTAACATTTGAAAAGAATTTGTTTGTATTGACGAACTACATGTTGCTAAGCAAAAATATTTTGAAACACTGCACAGGTTCATGTCCAGAAAAAGCTTCCGAGAATCTAAGCATACCATGTACTGGTCATGTGTCTACTAGTTCAAGAGGGTATTAAAGGAAAAGAGGTGTGACTAGAGAGCTTTATCATGTTGCTCCTCAAAAGCCGCTGTGTCATACATCATGACAAAGCAATAGTACTCGGTGTATTTTTTTACTGGTAAATATAAGTTGCAGCTAGAGGACCTTGAATGCACAATTGACAAGATTATATCATACTTCCTAAAATAATTGAGTTCCCAGTTGGTATACTCTGTTGTTTATATGTATATATGACAGACATTGTCTTTTGTTATGTTCTCACCTCAGCATAATCAACCTTTCCACCGGCTTCTTGCATGAACAGAATGGCAGTCTTTATCAGCTCTGAGCAGTTGACCTGACCCTTTTCTGCTTGAACTTGCGCTCTAAACAGTGCACGACTAATTGACAAAGCCTGTGGAATAGTAAAACGAGCAGAAACTTTTAACCAACACAAACACGAGACAATGATAAACAGAAAGCCTAGGCAGGAAATCAGTTTTTGCATATGCATTGTCCTAGATATTTTGATTCTGAATAAGCTAACATTTGCCATAATTAATACATTTAACTAGCAGGTTTATCGTCATATACTAAAAGATAATGATAGCAAAAGAAGTACCTTTTGTCTGTCCACAGTTGAAAGTTTCACATTACGGGAACTCATTGCAAGGCCATCAGGTTCTCGTACTATTTCAGAACCAATCACCTTTATCCCAAAATCAAGATCTCTGACCTGAAATAGAATTAGAAATCACATCAGACTTCAGCTCTAAAGCATCCTGCTTGATTAAGACTCAACATCTTCCTGATTAGCACTTTTACTTTCAGAGGAGCAGATATTTAGGGGTGGGAGTTCAGTATTTCCTAAATTTGGTTTCCCTAATTCGTAATTGAAAGTAGATACCAAATATTGAACTTCCAAAGTTCATCTGGTACAGTAATTACGTACTGTACAGGGTGGAGTATTCCAATTATCTCTTAACCCGGAATTTGCAAATTGATGCAAGCACATATTGAATTTTCCATTTTCAATTAATCATCAAAGTCATAGGAAAACCAAAAAGTAGAATAGTTAATTTGGCATTTTTAGCCAATCCTTCAAATATATAAACATCAACAAAACATTATTCATAATGGCAAATATAGTGCCAAAGCATCTAAATGCACCATTTATTCTCCTTCATAAGATCCCCAAAGACGACAAATTTTTGGTACATGACTATCTGGGCCACTGAACTTTCCTCTTAGCACTAATCAAACAAGCAAATAAACCCATCACCAGAAACAAGCTATTGGCTAACAGAAAGTAAATGCGAGAAGTATTGAAGAACACCCCTAAACTTGACACGAATTATTAATTTCGTCCCCGAACTATTGACATTCTTACAAACACCCCTCTACTTGACTAATTAAACTTAAATATACCCCTGATCTTGCAACATAAGTGAAATACACCCCTACATTCTCGCCAAATTTAGGGGTATTTTCAACACTTATCTCAACTTTTTATTAAGTTTTTTCATACTCCTACAAAAGTTTGAGACTACTTATTATATCATATGGCATATCGAGATAGATCATGGGTGTAATTAAGTTCAGTTAGTCAAGTAGAAGGGTGATATTAAGATTGTCAATAGTTTAGGGATGAAATTAATAACCTGTGCCAAGTTCACGGGTGTTTTTAATATTTCTCCCAAAGTAAATGTTATCAACTGTCATTGAAATACAAATAAAATCCCTTCAATATAGTAGCATGTACTGACAACCATTGTCTATCAAAAAACTCTCTACCTATAAGGTAATGGTAAGGTCTACGTACACTCTACCTTCCCCAAACCCCATCTTGTGAGATTGCACTGGGTATGTTGTTGTATTGATCGATGTTGGCCAAATAGCAGCCCCTTAAAGTTGCGAAGAATTTTCATTTTGACACCTAAACTAATGTTTGTTCCCATTTCTAAGTTGCTCGGACTCGGATATGGGTATCTAATACAGGTGCGGATGTAGAGATCAAATCCTTCATGATCTAAATTATAAGATTTGGGGAAACAAATCTAGGTATAGATATAGGTGCAGGGATTAGGCTAAAAAGAATTCAAATATCTAAAGGGACGAAGGTCAAAAATAAAGTTAACTAATAAATGAAAGTTGAGGGTTATGTTAGACCCTTTTCCCTATCTAAAAATAAAAATATAAAACCTAAATTATGAGATATTATGTGGAACTTGACAATAAAATATTGATCTATAGGAGAATCTTGAAAGGAGCTAAAAGGAAAGGAAGTGATATACAAATTTCTACATACAAAGCATTTCATTTTCTTCAAAGTACCCAAAATCGGTCATTCCTTTCATTGAATCTCTCAGGAATTTCTCTATCAATTTTGTTCAAAGTACCCAAAATCGGTTGACTAGATTGGATTC
>DF358954.1:22497-34974 GCA_000787875.1 Solanum virginianum | reverse complement strand
TCCTTATATCTGAATATGATTTTTAGTGACTTTGGGAAGCCTTCCACCTTTTCATTATAAGTTTCATCTTCTCCATTGAATCAAACACCAAATTGGGTCCTATAAAGGCTACTTCCACTTACTTTAAACCATCCCACTTGAGACCTACATCTTCTCCCATACAAATCTTCAACAAGAGCTATTCTGATATTAATATGATAACTATTGTTATATGCGAACTCAATCAATGGTAAGTGATCATCCTAATTTCCTTTGAAATCAAGTAAACATGCCCTCAACATATTTTATAATGTTTGCATCATTCTTTCAGCTTGTCTATCAATTTAAGGGTGAAATGTTATACTTAGCTTAACCTTGGTACCAAGTGAATTGTAATAGTCCATACGTTAAAAGGTCAAAATATGGAAAGAAAGTGCAATTTTGAGTTCTGGTTCCAGGTTCCACGAAACCTAAACTATGACTGGCAGTTGTAACCAAGAGCCTCGTGCATAGGCACCAATGATGCGTAAAGATGGGCTCAGGATCTCATTCTACGATCCAATAAATAAGTGTACTTAGAAGTATGAGTCATACTTCGACCTCATGGATTGGACAATGATGGGTAAAATTAAACTAAGTATGGAGGCCATACATGAGAGGATCTATGACTCATAAATGGAACTATGAGCTGTAGGCACGAGTTCATAAATTATGGGTCCAAATTTTAGGTTTCTGAACTTTTCGGGTGTAACCAAGACGAAACCCTTACCTATGAGCCATAGATAGGTTTACGACCCATAGATCAGGCACGTGGTTTCCCAAAATAGTTTTTATAAAAGGTATTTTGGACCTTTTCTTGAATCTTAAGTCCTAAACTATGTCACTTTGACTCCAAATACTACTTATATCAGTCTAATACTACCCCATTCATCCACATTCCAAATCATTCTCTTGAAATTCCAAGTCTTAAACTCCTAAGTAACTCCCAAAGGTTCCATAGAAAATAAGCTAGGGTTTCAAGCTTCTTTCCCAAAGTTTGGACTTTCTCCATAGATTTTCATCCAAGGCATGTGGGTTTCATTCGTGGTTACATTCCACCCATGGAGCCCAATTATTTTCCAACTAATTCTCCTAATTTTCTTTATGTAAATTCATATATGTTTATGATTTCATTTTAAATGCATGCACCATGTTTTATCTATTGCCATATGATGTATTTTTCCATAAATATTGATACTTCATTATATGAAGTTGATGATTTACAAGGTCTTCATATGTCAAGTTACATAGGATTCTGAAAGTTCATGGTGGGTTGCTTTATGTGCTATTCAATTGAAAATTTTCATAACGTTTATGTATACACTTCTGAAATTGCATGTTTTAAAGTCCAAACACATTGAACCCACCTTGTTTTACTCTATGCTCCAATACAATATGACTTATATGATAAGAGTTTCAACTAAACGTTTTTGAAGTTGTGAATTTGACTATGAAAGCCTTTTATGACTACATGAATGTTGCTGAAAGAACAATTCTCACTTGAATGAATCACAAAGGTTTTAATGAGCTACTCTTGTCACTTTCAAAGTATGAGTTCAAGATGTAAATGTTAAAAATATATGATTATGATTATTACTATACCGTAGGACTTGACTTAACATTGAATGGGGCTTAGGGTGGAGACGCAATCTAAGGAGTCCCTATTAGAAGCTCCTAATCTCATAACTATGTTGCTACCATAGGTTATCTCTTTAGGTAGGCTAGTGGATCCATATATATCCTTAATGTTAATGAATAAACGAACGAATGTTGATGAAGTCTACCTTGCAAGTAGTCTCCCCTTCCAATGTAGGGGGTTATGTTGGATTTCATGTTATAACACGCATGGTCTTATTATTGATTATGGTCCTTGCTCACATATGTATATCTCTTTTATGATGTTTACACTATTCTACTCATAGTTTAATGTGTTGCTCATTCATCTCTCTACTCGTGATCTTATTTTTCTTATGACATGTATTTTGCTTAACTAGTTATATCTATGATTATATTTAGTATTACATTTCATACCCCCATACTTAGTACATTTCAATTACTAACATATACTTTATGCAGATAGCCTTCCCTCTATCACACTCGCAGTTGATACAGATTGCTATCAAATATATATTGGTGAATCCTTATGCTTCGAGGACGAACCTATCTCCTTCTAGCTTGTTCATATTTTAGACTTTGAGATCATCACTTTGTAGTTTCCTTGAGGATGAGCTTTGGACTTGTCTTAGACCCTACCTGGACTAGCAAGTAGAGGTACTATTGGACAAGATATATTAGACTTATGATTTATTATCTTTACTCTATCTTATGCAATAGACCCTAGCCCATATCCCTATAATTTAGCTTATTTTTATTGCTTATTACTTATGAATGCTTGAATAAATGCTATGAAGCTTGTTTGTGGGTCTCTCGGGGTCCTCATTTGCCCAGGTTCTAGCGTGGATCATGAAAAGTTTAGTATCAGACCACACAGTTTTGGAGTGTCCCAGGGGGTCTAATATACTGCATGGAGTAGAGTCTTGTTCAAGGCTGTAAAGTTCACCACATCTATAAATAGGAGGCTACGTCATACGTTAGAGTTTTCTTAATATTTCCTTTATCTAATGAATTGCTAATTTGTGCTTTTCAAGCGATGCCTCCAAGAAGGTCCCCTTGTGAAGAGAGCTCGATCCAAATGATGGCCAAGATATTGTGGTCCCTCAAGCTCCCTATGAGAAGGCAATTATACATGCAAAGTTTCAAAATGTCATTACTATGTTGCCTTAAGTCATGGCCAACCAAGGTATTGCTCCTCTTCCTCCTCCTCAAGTGCCTACCCTGGCTATAAGGATCGGGGACCTCATGAGGATGAATTCACCCAAATTTCATAGATCTAAGGTGGATGAAGACCTTTAAGAATTCATTGATGAAGCCTATAATATTATGATAATCATAGGGGTATCTTCAAAGAAAAAGTCTGAGCTTGTGTCCTATCAAATTAAGGGTGTGGCCAAACTGTGGTATGACCAATGGGTAGTAAAAATAGGTGAAAATGTGTTTCCTATTGCATGGGAAGAATTCAAGAGTGCATTTCTTGATCAGTTCTTTCAATTAGAGCTAAGGGAGACCAAGATCCAAGAGTTTATCAATCTCCACCAAGGATGTATGAGTGTGAGGGAGTATGCTCTCAAATTCACCAAGTTATCTGGATATGCACCTTTCATGCTCGCCAATCCAAGGGTGAGGGTGAAAAACTTTATCTCTGGCCTCAAGCTTCGTGTCCAAGGAGTGCAGAATGGCTATGACAAATAGATGGATATCTCTATACTTATAACCAATGCAGAGAAAATACAGGATGAGAAGATGAGGGAGAGGTCTAGGGAGTCCAAGAAGGCCTGAGTTGATAGTGGTGGCTTTTCCAACCAAAGGTTCTAAAGTAGTGGTATTGGAAGAGGCTAAGGTGTGGAAAGGAACATTGGTTAAGGTCCAACCAACATTCTTCCTTAAAGATTTGTCAAGGATAAAGGGCAAAATCCTAAGGTCCAAGGAGGTAGCCCGAGTGCTCAAACTTATTCTACTTGCAACAAGTGGGGGAGGTCCCACAAAAGGGAATGTTTGTCTAGCTCTAATGCATGCTTTAAGTGTGGGAAGTCTGCTCATCACGCCAAGAGTTGTATAAGTGGAGGTGGTGTTAGGACCCAAGGACAAAGAGGGCAAGGTGGACAAACTCAATGTGGTGTTCAATGCACTAATTGGTTTTATGCTCCCCCTGCAAGCAAGAAGTTGAGGATGCTCCAGATATTATTACTTGTATGTTAAAGGTTTTTGATTTTTATATATATATATATATATGTATTTCTTGATATGAGCGTCAGGTTGTCATTTATTACTTTATTCCTTACCAAATTTGATATATATCTCGATACCTTGTTGAAGCTCTTTTTGATTAGTATCCCTATTAGTGAGTTGGTTATAGCAAAAAGAGTCTACCAAATTGTCCTGTGTCAATTTTACATAAAGTTATTTCTTGTGATTTCGTTGAACTTGATATGATTGATTTTGATGTCATTCTTTGTATGGATTGGTTGCATGCCTCCATAGATTTTAGAACTCATATGGTCAAATTCCAATTCCCTAGTAAGCCTATTATTGATTAGGAGGGTACTGATTTGGTATATACAGTTTGGTTTACTTCCTATCTTAAAGCTCATAAGATAGTTTCTAAGGCGTGCGTTTACCATGTTGTGAGGGTTAGAGATGTCACTTTTGAGGTCCCTTATCTTGAGTTGGTTCTTATTGTCAATGAGTTCCCCAATGTCTTTCCCAATGACCTACCCGATGTTTTTCGGCAATGAAAAATAAATTTTGGTGAAGACCTTCTACCTGGTACCAACCTATCTATATTTCTCCATATCATATGGCCCCAACAAAGTTAAAGGAATTAAAGGAATAGTTGAAGGATTTGTTGGAGAAAGGTTTTATTAGACCAAATAGGTCACCATATGGTGCTCTCATATTGTTTGGAAGGAAGAAAGATGGGTCACTTCGAATGTTTATATAGTACTGGTTATTAAACAAGGTTACCATAAAGAATAATACCTAATTTCGAGCATAGATGACCTGTTTGACCAATTACAAGGTGTCATGACCTGAACCTACGACCTAGGTGTGATATGGCGAATGGGAACCCAAGGGTACCCAAACAAGCCTCATAGCTTACATAAGCACATCTTTGATTGTGAAAAATGTAAATAAAGCATCATATAAATCAATTTAAGGGAAATCAAAGCTTTGGACTCACACTATGGGGATAGAAAGGGGAAAAGAATTTTCATTATCAAATCATCAGCAAAAGGCTAAGGGGAGGGTTAATAGGACTCAAGCTATGAAATAGGGGCTTAGGATGATCAACACCTTTCCATCAATATCAACAACATCAAATAACATCACATAGGGGATATGGACTAAAGTATAATCTCTATAGAATCTTAAAAAATATCACATAATATATACGTAGCATAAGTATCCAATAATACCTCTAAGTTAAAGATAGAATGGGGGCCAAAACATGTCCCAGTATCACCTTCAAAAGCAAAAAAATAAGAGTACCAGTGTCATAATATAATAAGATAGATATGAGATGGATATTGCCCTCAAATTAGAGGACTCACCACAAGTAAGATCTTCTATGGACCAAAGCTAACAATAGGGATCTTATATGGACCAAAGCTAATCATAGGGAGGATGTCGAGGAGCACTGGTCTCTATATGATCAAATCATGTAGCATAAAGTATGCGTTAGTACTTTGAATGTACTAGTATGTGGACATGCAATGCATAAAGTATAAGTCATAAGATATTGCACAACATGATCATTTAAGATATCATATAAGCCATGGAACTTAACATAATGCATGTGGAAAGTAAAGAATATATGCTTAATTGATTTCATAGTAAACTGCTTAAACATGGAATAATAAGGGATGTAGGTTATTATCCATAAGTACAATTATAATACCTTTAGGAAAATAATGTATTATTTCAAATGAAGGACCATCATACCAATAATGAGACATCAGGAATCATAAGGAAGAACACCATGAATACTTGAAAAGAAGGCCATGTTCCTTTGTGAGAAATACCATTAGTAGTAGCCACAGACCATAAGTACTTGTGAGATAATCATTTGAAAATTGCAAAAAAAAATCAGTTATATAAATCTTAAAAACACCTACCATAGTAGTAAACATCTTTGGGCATAATAAAAGGAACTATCATAAATCATCATAAGAGGATATTTTTGGGACATGAGGAGAACATAAGCATGTGTAAAAAATCATAAGTCAAGAATGACATATACCATAAGCCTTTGGGGAATTCATAAAACATAGTGCAAAATACTAGAACTGACATAAACCATGTGAGCTAATCCATGGAGTCTCGATGTCTCCCCTACATTGGAAGATAGGGGGAAGTCACTTTGCCAAGGTGCACCTTGCAATGCCCACATGGATCCACTAAGCATTATGTTAACTGGGTGCTCACCTCTAGTTCTTGGACTTAGGCACTTGCCTCAAGCCCTTATCTTTAGGGTATTCACCTCTTAGGGATTTGGGTAATCGCCTCTAATCTCTTTACCTTATGGGAGTTGGGTATTTGCCTCTAGTTCACTCGGTGTTATGTAGTTTTCTTACAAGAGTAGGAAATCATGAATCAAGAGTCTCATTATTAACATCATGAAAAGTCATATGGATAGCTCTTTAATAATTCTTTAGATGAGAGATCCTCCACCATCAACATTCATTCATTAATTAGATGAGAGATTCTCCACCATCAACATTCATTCATTAATTAGATGGAAGATCCTCCACCATCAACATTCATTCATTAATTAGATGGAAGATCCTCCACCATCAACATTCATTCATTGGAAACTTTCATAAGTCAATAATACACATAGATCATCTCATAAGTCTTCATTTCTCATTAAAATATTATTTTAAAATTTGGTCCATCATAATGGAAAAGAATGCATAAAACCCTCAATTGGCCATAATCATAGTTTGACATAGACTAAGATAATTATGTGGGAGAGGATTTAAACTCAACTTAAAGCATGTAACTTAATGAAATACATGCATGTTTGTAGTAGGAACCATCAATTGAAAGCACATTTATGATAACCCACATTTAGTCGTGAACCTTAAAAGCCTTGCACATCATAGTATCATAAAGAGGGCTTCACATACATGCATAGTTTTCATAGGATTTCAATGAATTTTACAACACACTTGATAGACCTCATCATCATATTCATGAACTTGTATACATATAGTAAAACCTTTTCGTTATACATGAGATACTTCACCATATGAGTTTAGCTCCAAAACTTGGTAGGTTCACACATAAAGACTCAAAATCATGAATTGCAAGGGTAACATACATGATTGGGGGTTAAACATAATCATTTGAAACCATTTAAACAACTCACCATAACCATTGAGAACTCCTAGTTAGAACAACATGAAAAGCATCTCTTAAACCATGATTTAAACAACCCATGATAAGATTTAATAGACCTAAATAGTTTGAGGTAGTACGTCTTTCCAAAATCTATCACACATGCAATTAGATGGTAATTCATACTCATTTGAACATAACATTCATGATTGGAACCTATATATATTATTTAGATAAAGATCTAACAAGACTAAATAAATAATCAATCCAATATACTAATGCAATGGGTTCACAAATACTAAATCATCTCATGTATGTAAAATTAATAAATGATAATTTCTAACATGAATCATATATATAATTAGAAATAGGAAGTACCCATAATGAAATAAACCTTGAAATTACAAGATTTAGTAGAAAGGGTTTTGGGGCTCCATGGATGGATCGGAAGAACCCATGGATGAAGAAACTACATACCTTAATGGACATGAAAACATAAGATGAAATCTTGAGGAAACTTTAAAATCTCCTTGAAGCTTGGCCTTCAATGGCTATGTCTTGAAACCCTAAAAAATTGAAAGAAATTTGAAAGAGAAATATTGGGGAGTTTTTGAGAGGTTTTTAGGAGTTCTAGAGAGTCATATAGGACTAAAAATGATGAAATTTTTGAGTATACCCATATATAAGGGTTAGGGATATGCCCCGATTGCCCTTAAATTTAAAAATTTTTGAAAACATTTACACATAGGGGGAACAAGTGGGTGATGTGGACTTGTTCCGCCACAGTTCATTTTTGTACGAAGTTTAATTTTCTCCTATTATGGCCTAGAAATGAATGTAGGTCACTTTTACACTAAAATGGACCCTCTCCGTGATGCAGAGAGGTCACGTACCCCTTTGAAAAGTGCAAAAATATGTGAAAAATTATTTTTGCAATATTTTTGACTTAAAAATTGAAGGAATCCTTTTCTTAAAACATTTTGTCTCCTGAACAAGAATACGAACTTGGATTTTTCATAAAATATATGAAAAATATGTTATTCAAGAATTCAAATTTAAGGGCATTTCGAATTGGCTTGGGAGGTGTTACACAAGGGGCTAGTCATTTCTCTAAAATTGTTCTCTATTCCAGCTATCATTAGTTGAGGATAAGGGAGGCTGACATTCCAAAGATGGCCTTTTGAACAAGGTATAGTCACTTCGAATTCCTAGTCTTGTCTTTTGGATTGACTAATGCTCTAGTGGTGTTCATGTATTTAATGAATAGCGTCTTCAAGCCTTATCTTGACAGTTTTTAGTGGTGTTCATTAACGATATCTTGGAATACTCTCGGAGTGATAAAGAATTCAAGAACCATTGAGAGTAGTACTTCAAACCTTAACGGATAAGCAATTGTATGTGAAGTTTAGCAAGTAAGAATTTTGGTTGAATGAGGTGGAATTTCTCGGCCATGTGGTGTCCGGTAATGGGATTATGGTTTATCCAAATAAAGCAACAATGGTAAGAAATTGGCCTAGACCATTATCTCATTCAGAAATTAGGAGCTTTTTGGGTTTGACCTTATACTATAGAAGGTTCATTGAGGGGTTCTCATCTATTGCTTCACCCTTAATGAGATTGACTCAAAAGAAGGCCAAATTCCAATTATCACATGAATATGAGAAGAGTTTCTAAACTTTGAAGGATCGACTTATTTCAATACCTACCTTAGCATTGCTAAAAGGTTTGGATGGGTGTGTCGTGCATTGTAATGCCTTATGTATCAGTTTGGGTTATGTCTTACTGCAAAGTCAACATCCTATGACTCAAGATAATTGAAGGTGCATATGAGGAATTTGTAACGCTAAGTAAAATTATCAAAATACCCCTAGATTAAAGACGTGCGCATAACACATCTTCCAAACTCTAATAGCAAATCTGAGGTCGAGAATGCGATTAATATAAAAAATTATGTGGAAAAATGGTCTTGGTTGATTTTAGCAACCAGATCAAAAGATAATTTTTTGATGTGAAAACACATTCCAATAAGAGTGCGCGACATGTCCGCATCACGAACTTATCATGGAGTGACACTTAGATGTGGTCCCAATATTTTTTGCGGGGTTAGAAAACTCAATTGGAAATGTTTTAGCAAAAATCCCCAAAAAAACACCCCAGTATGCGATGTGGACTAGGTGTTCCATTTTTTTTTAATTTTTTGCGAAAGCATTCCAGACTTTTTCCAACCCCTTCAAAACTTATACTACAATCAAAATAGGTCATTTTGAGCATAAAAAGGGTCTTAATCCCCATTCCTAAGTCTTTCTAAGCTTCTAATAAAGACTACGGATAAAGAGAAGAGAGAAAGAGTGAGGATCGAGGAGAATTTTTATGTGATTGATTTTTAAAACTCCATACCAGGTATGTATGGTTAAACTAAAATATATGAATGTTCTTCCATATCCCCTTATTGATATTAGTAGAGATATTGTGAAAACATTGACCTCTATAAATATTTTTCATAAATGTTTTCTTATAAATTGTATATATTCTATGTATTTTCTATGTTGATGTTCATCACAAACTTAATTTTACTGTTTAAATACTTTTTATGAGTTATTTTAGAAAATCCTACATGTTACTTTCATAAAATATTGCAAGAATGAACTTAGGAGATGAGTGTAGAGCCTTAAAGGTATGAATGTGCATGTGGCTATGATTGTGATCCTACAATAAGAGCACTAATGACGATATTAGTGAAATGTGATGTTCGTAGAGTCTTAAACATCATGAAATTAATCCTAAGATAATGATCCTAATAAATTGAGTTAACATTTGAATTGAGTTAACAATGTTCAATAAGACTAGGTGGAAGAGTAATCCAGATGATTGAGGTCTTATGAGCATGTTGAGTCCTGGGAGGAGTATTGAGCACTGAACTAAGTAAGAGTAGATAAAAACTTAAACTCAATAATTACATGGATAACGTAGAAGAGGATTGAACCATACAATTGGATATTTCCTTTGTCCCAAAAGAAGACTTGATGTTATTCATTATGGATCCACTGATGCAATGTTCTTTACCCCGGGTAGGTACTGGATGGCAACAACATCACTTCATTGTATCATCACCGGCTCACAGGTGATAGTTGTTAGTTAGAGAAACTCCCAGATAGGTCATGATTGTATCCTAATGTGATGATTGAGTTCCTTACTTTTGAGTTGTCTCTTGAGTTGAGTCTATGACTGAGATAAGTTGATGTTTGGGTTGAGTGCATTTTATGATGTTCTTTTCTTTTTAGCTATTTTACATACTCGTATATTTTACGTACCGACATCCATTTGTACCTGCATCTTTTTATGATGCAGAGACAAGTACTAGAGATCATTAACAGGTGCTCCATTGAAGGCCTATTCTTCCTACAACTAATTGGTGAGTCCTTCCCTGCATCCGAAGGAAACTATTTTATATTTTTTATGCTTTGTGTTAGTTTCGTTTTGAGCTCTAGTAGCATGGTCTATCATGGTACTATTCTAGACTGTAGATGTAGAGGCTTCGTAGATTGGAAGATGATGAATTGATGTTGAGGTCCTTATTTCCTTGAATTGAGTTGTCTTTAAATCTTCTATTATGTCACAAATGTGGAGTTTGACTTTATTGGCCTATGACCCTTATTCATTGAGTCAGAAGTAAATGGAGCTGCCCATCATTATGTTTCCTTTATTATAATGTCTTCTACTAATTTAAATGATTGAATAACTATTATGAGGCCAAGTGGTTCACTTGGGGATTAGCAATAGTCTCTGAGTGTCGGCAACACCTAGGGTACCCTTCCGGAACGTGACAAACTTGGTATCATAGCATAGCGTTTAAGTGCCTTAGGGAGTCTATGAAGCCGTGTCTAGTAGAGTCTTATTTATGGGCGTGTTGTGCACCACACTTTATAAGCAGGAGGGTATAGGACAATAGGAATGGTTACACTTCTTTGGCATTCTGAGTTTGTGTGATATAATTTAACTTTTTTAAAATATCCATCTGAATTGTGTGTTACACGTTTGCAGATCATGCCTCCTAAGCGTACTACTACCCAACAAGATGCCTGATGTGCTGCCAAAATACAACACTTTTGATGCTTAAAATTTGAAATTTTATATGTTCTTAATGTGATGTTAGCAGGTTTTATATGTTTTTGCATTATGTTTGCAGGATTCCAGGGTTGGCTTTGATTTTGGGAAGAAAGACAAAAGTTATTAATTTTTTATGCAGTATGAGACCTTTTACGGGCCGTAGTCCATTCTACGGGTCGTGAAGTGGTTTTTGAAAAATTCTAGTGAGGGGTTGATTTTCTAAAGTTGATTCTACAAATATGTAGATGAGTCGTGGATTGATTTATGAGTCGTAGAACATGGTTCGTGCCTTAAGGATTAGAGATTGGAACTTTCTGAAGATTCATTAGACGAAAGCCCCTATGGGTCATAAACCACTATACGGGTCATAGAGGGGGTGTCGTATACTTGAAGTCTAGTTATCCCGCAGCACCATACAGGACCCAATTATGGGTCGTGGAATGCAATACGGTCCATAAACCTGTTCTGAGGCATGCTGACCCAGTTATCATATTATGTTTAGGATTTGTATTTTAAATATGATAAATAGTTTTTTAGGTTAGTTTTCTGAAGTTTACACATAGTACACAGAGAACTTTAGAATTAGAGAGAAAAAACAATAAGATAACATTGTAGAGTTTTGAGAACACTTGTACTTTGATTTCATCTTTAATCTTGTGATTCTTTTTGAAATTGGATTTTCTTGTTGTTAATTTCATTATGTAAGTGCTCTATTATTTTATTCCAATTCATAAGTCTTGCATCTACACAAATCATGAGTAGCAAAATCCACAACTAGGATTTTGGGAACCATGAATAACTAACAAGGTAAAAGTAGATAATTCATAATTCTTAAAAAGTATGCATGCATGTATTAATTAACTCTATTCATTTAGAATGTTTTCTAGTGGTAGTCAACATTAGAATTCACCTAGTGTTACAAATTGGACCAAGGTAGTAATGAATAGGAAAAGAGAATAATTAACAGGATTCGATTGTCATGTTTTCGTCTAATCAATCAAACTAGACCAAGGAGAAGTTGTACTAGGACTAATAGGTAAGGGTTAGTAATGCATACTACGGAGATGGGCCAAGTCACGTACTGAAATTTTCCTCTCACCTGGACTAAAGGGTTTGGTGAACTTAACTTACCATCCTGCATGCTACATACTAGAAAGGAATTAGGTTATTCGGTGATACTAGGGAATCATGGGGAACACAATACCCTAATTTCTCTCCATATTGATTTCACTCTTGTGTTAGTTAGGTTTATTTTCCATTATTATTGCAACACTCCCCTTTTAGGGAAGTAAGTTGGTTAATCACTTAAATTACAGTGATTGAATTCTCTTGAGTCTATGTATTTCCTTGGGTTCGACCCTAATCTTGGTTAGCTTCTATTTCTTGACAACGATC
>DF358954.1:1979-14644 GCA_000787875.1 Solanum virginianum | reverse complement strand
GACCGATCTCAAAACAAAATTATTTCTAGTGAACGAGCTATGATAACTAAATATCATAGTTTCGTACAAAAAACATACATTTTTAAAAACTCTTTTAAATATATTCTTCTCTTAAAAAGTAAAAGAAAATTTTTTACAAAACATTTTTTTGGGGTAGTTTAGTCCTTTTAATTCGCGCTAGTTCTAACGCTCGCCTTATCTATTATTCTCTCTCTTTAATAATTCTAACAATATTAAAATGAAATTTATATGGTCACTCAGATTAATAGAATAATAATAATAATAACCTTTTCTTGTTATCACCTAGATCTTAGTTAAAAATAAAAAATAAAATTTTGTGTTCTTTAATTATCTGATCACATAGAAATAATCAAGTTTTCTTATCAATATTGATTAGTTAATTCAATGGATCACTTAGATCCTAATCACTTATTTTTTTAAATTATTTTCGTCACCTATTTGATAAAAACAAAAATAAAAATAAAATAAAATAAAATATCTTATCACCTAGTTTAATCCTAGAGTTCTAAAATAAGAGACTCTTAATTGTTATTTATAACCCCCACATAAGACATGAGATATGGTTGGGACCCACATTTGTGGACCTCGAGGGGTGCTTAACACCTTCCTGTTGAGGTAATTTGAGCCCTTACCCAATCTCTGGTGACCTTAAGCTTAGATTTAATAGTAAGCTAGAAATGTTGTCCTAATGCACCTAACCATTAGGTGGCGACTCTTTTTTTCCCTTCAAAATCCCAAAAGAGTCCTTGCCACGACGTCGTCTAGGTTCCAGTCTTTTCGCGAGGAAAAATAGGGCACGACACTTGGTCTCCAATACATAATGATCAGATACGAGCTTCAGTGGTTGCCTAGATCAATTGGACGATACTCCCTGACCATGGTGAGGGTGTTCTATGCGTCATCTGCAACGACGATTCACATTACTCTTCCTAAGGGGAAGAAACCCCTCTCTTAGCCCAAACTGACCGAGACAAGAGTGAGGGGCTGGCAGGTAGACATATCAGAGACCACCATCTGCCCGATGCTATCTGGGCCAGAGTTCCCTGCCCCCAGATCCACTATTGAGTACGACTATATAATAGGGCAGACGAGGGACCCACTATTGATGAGAGATCTAGAATGCAGAGCCAGCTTGATGAGATGGGTGGCTGGTTATATTTCTGAGTAGGGTTCAAAACCTGCCTGGGTCACCACACACTCGGAGCCTATTGTTAAGGCTTTGCTTAATTTGCATGCCAAGTTTTGATGGGAGGTTATTAGATCATGCATCTGACTGACTCTTGCTAATAATACTTTGATGCCAGAGCATGCAATATTAGTTGCAGTATCTTAGCTAGTTATGAGATTGATTGGGCCTACCTCATCGTCGAGCAGATTCACGAGGTTGGCCTGAAGAGGTCTACCTCCATCCCTTTCCCTCGCTTGATATACAAGCTCTATCTAGAGTCAAAGATGGAAAGCTTACACCAGTTGGACTCGCTGATTGAGGGCCAACATATCTTGGATACCAGCCTGATCAAGGCTGAGGAGAACTCGGTGGCATTCTAACGAGCACATCAACCAGCCTACTCTTATGCCAGAGATGTTTACCCTAGTGCCACCGCCTGAGGTTTCACACACTACCACTGCCACAACTGCTGCTCTTAAGGATAGGCCTCGCAGCCTAAGGCAGATAACGAGAGGGGGCCCACTACTTTTGTTCTTGCACCATCGGCCACGTCATCATAAGCTACTCTTGTGGGCATGGTTTACGTGTCCATCATATCTATACAAGATATGGCATAGATGTTATCTCATATTGAGTCACAGTTAACCCAGCTTGTTCATCAAATTAGGCCATGGGTCTGCCAGGCGATCATAGACTCGGAGGGGTGCATGCAGGCATTCACGGTCGCTACTATTCAAGATCGTCTCTCTACCATGGATGCCTACATTGATGCCTTCGAGGTGAGGGTACAATAGAGCTTGAGCACGGCCCGACCATTAGACTTAAAGGCCTTTCAAATGGAGTTCCAGCAACTCCAAGCTGTGATGATGGCAGCACTAGTAGCACTGGTGATACTACCAGAGAGCATTGTCTCGGTGCCATTAGTAGATCTTTTTGCTCCTGATGAGCCTATCTTGCCTTTTCACAAGAAGAGACCCCACATAAAGGATGATGATCCAGATGTTATACACTCACGTGTAGGGCTTACAAAATAGGAGAAGCTTGAGTTTGTCTTGAGGGAGTCGAGACAGGAGGAGGAGAGATAAAAGCCTCGAGAGAGTGAGAGTTTGAGAGGTGATAGCCCCTCTACATAGAGTGCCACTACTGAGGAGACTACCACACAGGCTGAGGGTGGTCAAACTCAGCCACACACCGAAACTTAGGTGCCCAGGTATGATTTTTGACCCCTGATATTTTGTTTTGCTTTGATTGCGTGTTTTTGATAGGGTGTGTGTAGTTATGTGCCTTAGTGAAGTCTGAGTAACTTGGGTCCATAACTACCCCAATTTTTGATCTTGGGGTTTTCTTGCCCGTGTTCTTTTCCCCTATGGATATTTACTTTCTGTTGAACCGATACGTTTAGGATATTTAGGCAATATTTGTAGCATATAGTACTAATACCTGTGGCATATAGCATATTTTTGTGTGTTTTTTTTGAAAAATAATACCCACTAAAATTTTTGATTAGTTAGCTTAGATAGCAACCATGCATGTTTAGGTGTGTTGACAATGCTGTTCTGATAAGTGAGGATAAATTGAGATAAAAAATATTATCTAAGAGTCTTTTGTTGATAATGTAGTTAGTGTCGTGTTAGTGTGAGCTTTAAATTGCTAAATTCATGTATTGTGTACTAATTCAAAACTTTCCCTATTACTCTAAGTTGGACTGTAGATTAGTTGGATTTAGAAAGGATCTTAGGCCATTGTTCTTAAAAGCCCACTTAGCCTAAATGACCAACCAAAATTGCAGTATATCCCTTGTTCTTAATGTTTGAGCCTAATATGTACCTATTCTTTGCAAACACCTAATTAACCTAGCCTTGTTAGTTATAAAATCTTAAAATTGGCCCTGGTTCTTCCTTGAACATTGTGCACCTTGACTGAGGCAAAAAATCTAAGTTGAGGGTGGCTACCAAAAGTTGCCCTGGTGCTGAGGATGGATATTGTGCACCTCAAAAGTCTAAGTTGAGATTGGCTGGCATAAGGGTGAAATAACAAAAATAAGTGGGAAGTTAGTGATATAGAGATAATGGGAAGATCATATACTGGGTACAAAAGAAATAAGTGATGCCTCAGTTATGACTTAGAGAGAAAAATAAAGTGTAAAATCAAGGCGAAAAACTGTAAAATAAAAAGAACGTACCCAGAAAAGCTTAAAATAGGTGAAAACGGAGAATGAGATGAAAATAACATAGTTGGTAGGGTAAAAGTGTAGTGAAACACAATGTCAAAGAGAGCCTTTAGTCACTATGTTCCCAAAATACCATACCAAAGCACCCTGAGCTTATGTTAAAAGTCTAGAAAGTCCTAAAGCGACCCTAGTCCAAGTAATTGAAAGTCTTAGTCATGAGAATAGGGACAAGCTTATAGTATTAGACATGATGCATGAATATCTTTTGTGAGACTAGCGATTTTGTATAGTCCTAAGGTTATACATGAAACCATAATTGAGTATCAGATATGCGACTTCTTTCTGTGAGGGCACTTGCATTGCATTGTTGGCATAAGACCTATTCAGTGATTGTGGATTGTTGATAGTACCTCATTTGTCATAGTTGTGTTATCACATGTACTAGTCTGTATTGGTTTGCTAGAGGGCTATCTGATTTTGTTTTGAAAAGGTGGTATGGATATCTGAGTTTAAAATTGATGTGATCTAACCCATTGGGTTGATGCCTGTGTGTTACTATATTACTTATATAGTTTGAGTCCATCCCTTGAGGACAAACAACAATTTTAAGATGAGGGTATTGATGTGCTGCAAAAATACAACACTTTTGACGCTTAAAATATGAAATTTTTTATGTTATTAATACGATGCTAGTTGGTTTTATGTGTTATATTTCTAGGATTCCAGGGTTGGCTTGATTTTGGGAAGAAATACAGAAGTTATTGATTTTTCATGCAATACGAGACCCTTTATGGGTCGTAGTCCATTGTACGGGTTGTGAAGTAGTTTCGTGGACAATTTCAGTGACGGGCTAAATTTTTGAAGCTGATTCTATGAACATACTGATGGGTTGTGGATTGATTTACTAGTCATATAACATAGTTCGTACTTTGAGGATCCAAGATTGGGACTTTATGAAGATTCATTAGAAGAAACTTCCCTACAGGTTGTAAACTACTTTACGGGTCATAAAGGGGTGTCGTAGACTTAAAAATTCAGCTGTCCAGCAGTACTGTACGAGACCTTGATTACGGGCCATGGAATGCAATATGACCCGTAAACTTGATTGTGAGGCATGCTGACCCAATTATCCTATTATGTTTAGGACTTGTATTTTAAATATTATAAATAGATTTTTTAGATTATTTTTTAGAAGTTTATGCATATCACACAGAGAACTTTAGAATTAGAGAGATAACATTGGAGAGTTTTGAGAATACTTGTACTTTGATTTTATCTTTAATCTTGTGATTCTCTTTGAAGTTGGATTTGCTTGTTCTTAATTCCATTGTGTAAGTGCTCTATTATGTTATTCCAATTCATAAGTCTTGCATCTACATAAATCATGAGTAGCTAAATCCACAACTAGGGTTGTTAGAACTATGAAGAACTAACAAGGTAAAATAAGATAATTCATAATTCTTGGAAAGTGTGCATGCATGTATTAGTTAACTCTCTTGTTTTGCATGTTTTCTAGTGGTATCCAACATTAGAACCAGCCTAGTGTTACTAACTGGACCAAGGTAGTAATGAGTAGGAAAAGAGATTAATTAACAGGATTTGATTGATGTGTTCTCGTCTAATCAACTAAACTAGGCCAAGGGGAGGTTGTACTGGGACTAATAGGTAAGGGTTATTAATGCACACTATGGAAATGGGCCACGTCACATAGTTAAATTCGCCTCTCACCTAGACCAAAGGGTTTGGTGAACTTAACTTACTGTCCTACATACTACATACTAGAAAGGAATTAGGTCATCTGGTGATACTAAGTTAGGGAATCATAAGGAACACAATACCCTAGTTTCTCTCCATATTGATTTCACTTTTATGTTTGTTAGGTTTATTTTCCATTGATTATTGCAAAAAACCCCTTTTGGGGAAGTAAGTCGGTTAATCACTCAGATTATGGTGATTGAATTCTCTTGAGTTTACGTATTCCCTTGGTTTTGACCCTAACCTTGGTTAGGTTCTATTTCTTGACAAGGACCACTTTATCTTAAAAAAATAAGGTGTAACTTGGACGACATCAATGCCTCAGCCTCTAACATTGAGAATCCCCCACCAAAGGTCCCTATGTATACAGGGATGAGAGGATGAGGTTGACCTGCCAGAGCTATTGGGGTTCAACAGGCGCCTATTGCTCAGCCATCCCCTACTTTAGAAGTAGACTTTAGGGGATCTATTACTATTCTCACCAAGCTAGTAGCCTCCTAGAATAGTAGCCGAGGTCCACAGGCTCCTAGTTCTAGCTCTCAAGACCCCCCTTATCCAAATAGTCTTATTGATTTCTTGAGGATGAACCTGCTAGTCTACACAGGGTTGAAGGTTGAAGAAGACCCACAGAACTTCATCGATGAGATGTGGAAGTTCCTAAAAGCTATGCATGCAACTGAGGTTGAAAGAGTTAAACTTGCCTCCTTTCAACTTAGAGATGTGGCAAAAATCTGGTATAACCAATGGGAAGATGATCGAGTGATGTGCTATCAAAATACAACACTTTTGATACTTAAAACTTAAAATTTTGTGTGTTCTCAATGCGATGTTAGTGGGTTTTATGTGTTTTTGTATTTATATTTGCAGGATTAAAGATTGGCCATGATTTTGGGTTAAATTACAAAGTTGCTGCAGATTTGCTGTTATATAAGACCCTCTACGGGTCGTAGACTATTCTACAGGCCGTAAAAAGGTTTCACGAAGAATTCTAGTGAGGGGCTAATTCTGTAGTTCATTCTACAAACATGCATACAAGTCGTAAAGGAGGATTCGTACCATGAGAATCAGAGACTTGGACTTTCAGGAATTTCATCAGATGAAACCCACTTTGTGGGTCGTAAACCACTTTACTAGTCGTAGAGGGGTATCATAGAAGTAAAGTCCAAACTTCTTGCAGTTGAATATGAGACCTCGATTATGGGCAGTAAACTGTAATATGGGCTCATAAAATGCTTTCGTAGGGTGTGTCGACCAGTTCTCCTATTTTCTTTAGGATTTGATTTTTAATTATTATAAATAGGTCTTTTAGGTTATTTTTCATAAGTTTTCGACTACTAAGAGAACTCAATATTTTGAGAGAGAAAATTATAAGAGAGTCTTTGAGAATACTTATGGTTGAATTTGATATTAAAGCTTGTGATTCTTATTGAACTTGGATTGCTTGCTCTTAAATCTATTGTGTAAATGTTTAATTATGTCTTCTAAATTAAGAATTTCTTCATCTACATATAATCCACAACTAGGGTTGGTGGAACCGTGAAGAACTAACAAAATAAAATTGAATAATTCACAATTCTTAGAAGGTGTATATGCATGTATTAATTAACTCTCTCCATTTTGAATGTTTTCTAGTGGTGGCCAACATTAGAATCTGCCTAGTGATTCTGACTGGATCATGGTAGTAATGAATAGGAAAAGAAATTAATTAACAGGATTCAATTGATGTGTTCTCGTCTAATCAACCGAACAGGGCCAAGGGGAGGTTGTACTAGGACTAATGTTGCATAGTGAAATTCTCCTCTAACCTTTGACCAAAGTGCTTAGTGAACTTAAATCACTGTCCTGCATGCTATACAATAGACAACAATTAGGTTATCTGGTGATACTGAGTTGGGGAATCATGGGGAACACAATAGCTTAGTTGCTCTCTATTATTGATTTTTCTCTTGTAATAGTTAGTTTTATTTTCTCATTGATTATTGCAACCCCCCCCCCTTTAGAGAATTGAGTTGGTTAACTACTTAGATTACAAAATGGTGAATTTTCTTGAGTCTACATATTCTTTATAGGATCGACCCTAACCTTGGTTAGGTTCTTTATCCTAACAACAACCACTATATCCTCTAAAAAGGAGGTGTAACTTGGGCGATATCAAGATTTTGGCGCAGTTGTCAGGGAATACGGCTAGACTTAGTGCATTCATTAGTAATTTGAGTGCTAATCCTTAGTTCCATTTATTTTACTTTTATTTGTTTTTTTCAGGGTGTAGGTGTAGTGTATGCCTAACACTTGAAGTCAAGGCAATCCGTTAACTCAGTTTGATCCTGAGATCCACAAAACGCTAAAAAGGAAGGCCCAAGACAATGCTAATAATGCAACCAATGCAGCTCTGAACAAGAATAATAATGAGGATACTAAGAATGAGAATCCTTCTAGCTCCTTTGGAGGACGTTCCACAACCTCGGGATTTCATGGATAATTCTTACTAGTGGAACCAGTATAGGTTGAATCCTATGGCTACAAAGGTGACTGGAGCTATTGTGTTGCCAGCACTACCGACAGACACAAAGTTTACAGTCTCGAGTGGGTTACTTCAGATGCTGCAGAACCGTGGGCTATTTGTGAGCTTACTGTCGGAGGATTTTCTAGCCACCTACACAATGTGGCATTTGTCTATAAGAGTATGATGGGAACACAAAGTCTGTCTATGGATACTATGGGAGTGTCTTCCCATTGTCTCTTACGGGCATTGCCGCATTATGACTATCTGAGCTCCCCCACAGTTCAATCACCAGTTGTATAGAATTACAGAGAGCCTTCATAGCAAGGTATTTCCTTAAACCAAATAGGCTCAAAGTGGAAGACCAGATCCATAACTTTAACTAATTCCCTAGTGATTCAATCCCTACTACATGGGAGTGGTTCAATAGATGCTTAAAGAGAGCATCAGACCATAAAATTTTGGAGTGTATTGGTGGAGAATTTTTACTAAGCTCTAGATATAAATAGTTAAGCATGTATTAATACCCCTCTTGGGGGGTCTATTCATAGAACAACCATTCATAGTAATCTTTGAGCAATTGGACGTGGTGGCTAAATCGAACCATGTGTGGGAACCCATGAATAGAGCTAACATGAATGTTGATCAAGCAGAAATAAATGTGGATATTCTCAATATGCTTGCTCAAAACAGAGCTAATCTAGAGTGAAACACAAAAGCCATCATAACAAGCATGGGGGATGCAAGGACGGTAGTATGAATAGCCGCTATGTGCCTCCCCATAATCATGATATGGGAAATAAGAACTCTAGAATTGAGGAGATGTTTGACCAGTTGTTAAAAAGGGCAAACGCAAAAGATGCGGCGCCGAGGGAGATCAAGTTCGACATTGCCAAGATAAACCATAAAGTTGAACAACACTCTGTGGTAATTAACCAACTCAATTGATAGTTCGGACTTATGTAAATGCAACTGGATTAGATTCAAAGAGGCTTGATAACAAGTGTTATAGCTCTAGATTGTAAGAACACTGAGAGGTGCCAGATGGAGGCAAAGTTTGGTGATAAGGGAGCACAAAAGCTGGAGGAAGTCTGAGTACTCTTGCAATAATAAATTAGGCACTGCTTGGGAGGCAACCCAAGGTGGACCCTGGTGCTTAGGCACCCAAGTATGCTTTTGACCCCCTTATGTTCTATTTTATCTTGATTTCGCACATTAGGGACAATGCACAACCTTTTTGATGGGATGAGGGTAGTTACGAGCCTCAGTGAAGTTTGAGTAGCTTGGGTCCATAACTACCCCAATTTTTCATCCTGGGTTTTTCTTGCCTGTGTTCTTTTTCTCTTGGATATTTAATTTTTGTTGAACTGCCATCTTTAGGATATTTAGATAATATTTGTAGCATATAGTACCAATACTTGTGGCATATAACATATTTTTGTGTTTTTTTTCTGAAAAAATGATACCCACCACAATTTTTGATTAAGTAGTTAGATAACAACCATGTATGTTTTGGTGTGTGACAATATCTGCTTTGATAAGTGAGGGTATATTGAGATAAAAAGCATGATCTGTGAGTCTTTTTGTTTATAATATATGCAGAATTTGCGCTGTTACTCTAAGTTAGATTGTAAATTAATTGGATTAGGAAAGGATCGTAGGCCATTGTTCTTAAATAAATCCATTTTAACCTAAAAATGACCAACCAAATTGATGATATCACTTGTTCCAAATGTTTGAGCCTAACATGTATGTATTCTTTGAAAATACCTGATTAACCTAGCCTTTTAGTTGTAAAATCCTAAAATTGGCCCCGGTCTTTCCTTGAACATTGTGCACCTTGACTGAGGTAAAAAGTCTAAGTTGAGGGTGGCTATCAAAAGTGTCCCTAGTTTAGAGGATGGATATTATGCACCTCAACACTGGCTAAAAGTCTAAGTTGAGGGTGGCTAGTATAAGGGTAAAACACAAAAATAAAAGGGTGAGTTAGGAACAGATAAAAAGAAAAATCAGGTACTAGGTGTAAAAAAAAAAGAGTGATGCCTTAATGTTAGCTGAAAAGCGAAATGAAGTGTAAAAACAATGCAAAAAAGCTGAAAAATAAAAAGAAAGCACCTAGAAAAACTTGAAATAGGAAAAAGAAGAATAAGGTGGAAATAGCCAAGTTGGTAGGGCAAAAGTGTAAGAAAAACGCAGTGTCAAAGAGGACCTTTAGTCACTATTTCCCATAATATCATACCAAAGCCCCCTGAGCCTACGTTATAAGCCTAGAAAGTCCTAAATTGATCCTAGTCCATTTAGTTGAAGGTCTGAGTCATAAGTATAGGAGCAAGCCTATGGTATTGGACATTATGCATGAACATCTTTTGTGAGAGTGCGTGTTTTTGTGTAGTCCCAAGGTCAAATATGAAATCATCATTGAGTGTCATATGTAGAACTTCTTTCTGTAAGAGAACCTGCATTGCATTGTTAGCACTAGGCTTGTTAAGTGATTATGGATTGTTGATAATACCTTGCTTGTCGTAGTTATGTTGTCACATGCACCAGTTTGTATTGGTTTGTTAAATAGTTGTCTGATCCTATTTTGAAAAGTTGGTATAGGTATCTGAATCTGAGATGTATGTGATGTCTGCCATTGAGTTTTTTAGGTCTATGTGTTACTGTATTGTCTATACAGATTAAGTCTGTCACTTGAAAACAAGGAATAATTTTAAGTTAAGGGTATTGATGTGCTGTCAAAATACAACACTTTTGATGCTTAAAACTTGGAATTCTGTGTGTTTTTAATGCGATGTTAGTGGGTTTTATGTGTTTTTGTATTATGTTTACAGGATTACAGGTTGACCATGATTTTGGGGAAACTTACAAAGTTGTTGCAGATTTTCCTATTATACAAGACCCTCTATGGGTCGGAGACTATTCTACGATCTATAGAAAGGTTTTATGAAGAATTTCAGTGAGGGGATAATTTCTAAAGTTCATTCTATGAACATACAGACGAGTTGTATAAGTGTTTACGAGTCATAGAAGAGGATTCATGCCCTAAGGATCAGAGACTTGGACTTTTTAGGAATTTCATCAGGTGAAACACCCTTTACGGGTTGTAAACGACTTTACGAGTCATAGAGGGGTATCGTAGAAGTAAAGTCCAAAATTTCAGCAATTGAATACGAGACCCCGATTACAGGTCGTAAACTGCAATACAAGCCGTAAAGTGCTTTCGTAGCCCGACCAGTTCTCTATTTTGTTTAGGATTTGATTTTTAATTATTATAAATAGGTCTTTTAGGTTATTTTTCATAAGTTTTCGACTATTACTCAGAGAACTCAATATTTTGAGAGAGAAAATTGTAAGAGAATCTTTGAGAAGACTTGTGGTTGAAGTTGACAGTAAAGCTTGTGATTCTTATTGACCTTGAATTGCTTGTTCTTAAATCTATTATGTAAGGGTTTAATTATGTCTTTTCAATTCATAATTTCTTCATCTACACATAACATGAGTAGCTAAATCCATAACTAGGGTTGTGGGAATAATGAAGAACTAACAAAGTAAAATCGAATAATTCACAATTCTTGGAAGGAGTATATGTATGTATTAATTAACTCTCTTTATTTTGCATGTTTTCTAGTGGTGGCCAATATTAGTATCCACCTAGTGTTACTGACTAGACCAAGATAGTATTAAATAGGAAAATAGATTAATTAACAGGATTCAATTGATGTGTTCTCCTTTAATCAATCGAACCGGGCCAAGGAGAGGTTGTACTGGGACTAATAGGTAATGGTTAGTAATGCACACTATGGAGATGGGCCAAATCACATAGTGCAACACACCTCTCACCTTCGACCAAAGGGATTGGTGAACTTAAATTACTGTCCTGCATGCTATACACTAGAAAACAATTAGGTTATCCGGTGATACTGAATTGGAGAATCATAGGGAACACAATATCCTAGTTTCCCTCCATTATGATTATCTCTTGTCATAGTTAGTTTAGTTGTATTTCACATGGATTATTGCAACCCCCCCCAGGGAATTGACGTGGTTAACTACTCTGATTGCAAATTGATGAATTTTCTTGAGTCTACGTATTCCCTGTGGGATTGATCCTAACCTTGGTTAGGTTCTTTATCTTGACAATGATCGTTTTATCCTCTAAAAAAGAGGTGTAACTTGGGTGACATCATCGAGGTAAGGATGCTGAACTTGCTGAGTGGATTAAGTTTGAAAGTTCTTTCCTCGATCACTTATTTCCCCAAAAGTTAAGGGAGGCAAAGATTGAAGAGTTTGTTAACCTATAGCAAGAGGTGTTGACTGTCAAAGAGTACAGTCTCAAGTTCATTCAAATATGAGGGCCAGGATGAGTAAGTTCATATCTGGCTTAGCAGAGCATGTGAAAAAGGAATGCAAAGCGACACTATTTCTTCCAGGCATGGACATCTCTATGCTTATAATTTATGCACAATAATTGGAGGAGGATAAGAAGAGGGATAGGGAAGAGCATTTGAGTAAGAAATCTAAATCAACAAGGCCTGAGCCTAGCCAGTATAAGTAGAATAAGGGAGATAAGTCATACTTCCAGAAGAGGTCTTCTAGTAATGCACTATCCTCAACGAGTGAACCCATACAACATAGCAGGTATGATCAGAAATCTCATGGTTGTCAAAATTTCAGGGCTCAGGGTTTTCAATCCTAAGCTAGTGTGACTCAAGGTTCGAGGGGAAAGGTACCCTGTGGTAAGTGCAGCAAACTCCACCGAGGTGAGTGTCGTGAGGGCACAAATGCTTGCTATAAATATGGACATGTAGGCCATTTCAAGAATGAGTGTCCTATGAGAAGGCGAGGTGATAGAAGTAAAAATGCACAGTCCTCCATAGTACCCCCAGCCGACAGCTATCAGAGGGGTACCACTATAGGTACAGGCGGCGGAACAAACCATCTATATGCGATGGGTAATTGATAGGATCAGGAAGTTGCATTAGATGTTGTCACTGGTATGCTTTGAGTCTTTACCTTAGATTGTCATGCACTACTAGATCTGAATTCCACTC
>DF358955.1:25867-86039 GCA_000787875.1 Solanum virginianum | reverse complement strand
GCTAAATCACACAACTTCACCTATATAGCACCCATTGCAAAACTGCTCAACCAGCAGGTCACACACATGCTTAAGATCCCTTAGGACCCCTAAATACTTTCAAAATCTACGACACGACGCCCTAGTGCTCACTATTCACTTTTAGCATCGAAATGTCCAATCTCTTCAAATTTGAGATCAAATTTCGGCCCACACAAACTAAACACATCCCAATCATTTCTAACATTATTTCCATGCTACAAGGATCATTTCCAAGCTATTTAAACCCTTACACATGCATTTAAAATGACAAATCGGAATTTGAATATATAGACTCCAACTTCGACCTAACCCTCATACATGCCAAACGAATGGTTTCTATCCGACAATTCTTGGTTATTATGATCCCTTAACAACTCTCAAACCATATATGACTTCAATTTTAACTGAAACAAAAAGAATCTTAACTTACCTGATCTAAGGCTTCACAATTTCGATTCTTCGAATCAGAGTTTCTACGCGTTTTCGGGCCGAAATATCGCTTCTATGTTGCTCACAAGACTTGATATGCTAAGTTTGTAGGCTTGGAATGGAAGAAAAACTTGAAAATCACAACCCCAAAATCTACTGTAGCAGGCCGAATGGCCTGCTACTGTTTTGGCTTGGAATGGAAGAAAAATTTGAAAATCACAACCCCAAAAATCTACTGTAGCAGGCCGAATGGCCTGCTACTGTTCACAGTCTTGTTCTTCATTTTTTTTCTCTAGAAAGATGATGGAAAAAATGTTTGTATTTTGTTTTATCTAAGTAGTATAGATGTGAAATATTGCTTCTACGTTGCTCATAAGACTTGCTATGCTAGGATTGTAGGCTTGGAATTGAAGAAAAACATGAAAATCCAAACCTTAAAAACTACTGTAGNTGCATACATGTACATATAGTAGCATATCTTGCAAATTTACCATTTAATTAATGATGCCCTTATTTCAAAAATTTCTAAACTTGACACACCACCTCCAAATTTTCCAAAAAACGGCAACAGTGATTCCAGGTTCATAATCACTCTAACGTACCAAAATGTGGGTTCTAACATCCCTCCCCCCTTAAAAACATTCATCCTAGAATGTGACTTAGCTAAGTGAAACACTTGTAACGTACCAAAATGTGGGTTCTAACACACATACGGCAACTTAAAACAATAATCAATCTAGAATATATAGATGATCAAGAAATACCAAGCATTCATCCTCTCAACTCATCAATTTTGTCATTAGAACCACCTCCAAATACCGCCAAATTCGTCCATGAAATATCTATTGCAGCGAGATTGAAAACTCAAAGTTCTAGTTCAAGTGTTTTTAGCTGATGATTTTTAGAGGTGTTGATATCAGGTTTTTTGATAAAAGGTCCATTTCTTATACTTACTTTCAAATTTTCTTATGTTTGCTTCTGAACACGTTTTATTTTCATAATTAGGTGAATATGCTTCCACCAATTGGATCTTTTATATATGTGATGCCATGTCTTAATTAGCTTTATTTTGTTGTTTTAGTGTATTTGCCTACTCATTAATTTTACTGGGTTCATTAAGTTTAAGGAGTTGGATTGGAAATATTTAAGAATATTAACTACTACTGTTAATATGATATGGTAAACTAGAAATGATGAATACTACAATATTATATATTCATGTGCATTTTGTCACTGTACTGCTTACTAGTTTTTATTTATTGTTGTACGTGAAGTAATTATTATTATTGATAGGATTTGTTAATGCTCTTTTTGTTCATTAGTTCAAGCTAAAAATAATTTGGTCGTATAGTAGTAAGCTTTAATGAGATAAGATATAAATTTATTTCGAACCTTCTCATGAGATAACTTTGATGTGCTTACTCATTTTAAATATTTTTTTTTCTTATGTGATTACTTTGATTAAGAATCTTTATTACTTTATTATTTTTTTTTGATCAGTTAAATATTAAGAACATATATACTCTCACCCCCTTTTGAATATTATTACGTACATCTTAATGGAATGAAATCACTTGGAGTCCAATCACAGCGAGTGAAGGATCAAGTCGAGAAGTCGAGCTCAAGTGAAATCGTTATCCCAAGCGAAAGGCTTCATCGTCAATTTAAAAAGGTTCATTTCTTACTTTACTAACTCTTTAAACTTTTTAGTGTATTTTCGTAATTAAATTGTTGAATTATTGAGCATAACATGTTTGTTTCTCTTTCTCGCATTTGTTATGTAATTGCTTATGTTGGTTTATTTGTTAAAGTGTCTTTCCTGTATAGACTTAATTTGAGAATAGCTATCTAAGTCAGCTCATGAAGTCTATAGCAATGTTATGAATAAGATTTGATTTGTTAGATCATTTTAAAAAGTTGGTGTGATATTTGTTATTCACAAATTCGAGTTTTTTTCTAGCCATAATGTCTTGAATTGCAGTGGATTAAACAGAACTTTATGTGATGTTAAAGCTCTCACTTTGATATCTAAATTTGGAGCATTCTTCTCATAGTTTTAATGATTAAATAGGCAAAAGTCATGAGAGAATTGATTAATTTGTATTTGATTTCTAGTTTAGATGATTTAAAGTTTAAATATAGTGGATGTTGTTGGAATTATTAATGACTTCCTGTTCCATCCAAACTTGTTTCTTATGTCACTTTCTTTCATCGAATTATTTAATAGACGTTTTTTAATTATATTAATTTTTTGTCAAGTTTGGTTAAATTTTATTCTGGAAATATTGGTTTATTGTATGTAATTGGTGTTTATTTTCAAGTTTGATAAATTTTATCCTCTGAAAACATTGATTTATTGTGTGTAGTTGGTATTTATGTTTTTAGCCAAGATCAAATTTGAGGCCAAACTAACAATTTTATTGAAGAAGATCAAGATGAGATGCAAATTTATTTTAACACTCTTGTTATCTTTTTGTATGCCTACTTCAACCCAGAATCATTACTACTTGATCTTTATTTCTTCTTTATTTTTTTATTAGCTAAATGTTAAGGACATTTACATACTCTTACCCCTTTGAATGTTTTACATGTACCACACAATGAGATGACGTCGCTTGAAGTCCAATCACAATGAATGGAGGAATCAACACTTGAAGCGGAGCGAAAGTGGAGTCATTATCCCCAGAAGGGCCAGGTACATTTTGGGTAACTTCTTGTATAAAGCACACACGGAGCTTTATAAAAATGAAGCAAACTCGTTGCTCCCTCTTATTCTAATTTTAGTAGTCACTCTTTTAAATATCTCAAAAAAGTTGACAACATTTTACTATTATGCTAAATTTTAAGTGCACTTTAATTAAATTCAAACATCAAAATATTCATAGTTTAAGTTTGGCATGACTTTAAAATATATTGATTCATTTTATTTGGTACTCTTGAATATTTTCTTTTATGATTTTTAAAATCTCTATTTAGACATCTAAAAGAGCCGATTAATAAAAATGGAATAGAGGGAGTAACATCGTGTTGGGCCCATTGCCAGCCTTGTCGCATCCTGATCCCACTCTTTTAACTTCAACTTATATATGATTAATTTATTATGTATTTAATCTCTCACATTATATTTGTCATCAAATTAATTAAAGTGGAGTATATTTTACTAATAATTTATTTCATTATGTGAAATGTTGTAATTCAAGAGGGATAACTAGAATATTACTTATTAGTTGATCTTTCAAAATATTAGACGTCTTATCATTATGGACTGCCTTTTATTGTTCATAACTCCACATTAATTATTTTTATGAAACTTTTGGTAGTTTGACATTTTACCATATGCCAGTCTCTTGATCATCACATTAGATTCCTCTTTATACTTCTGTATTGCCTAGACCCTTTAGACATATGATTTGGAAGCGATCAGGTTAGTTTTTCTATTCTCCTTGTCCTTATTTTATTTATTTATTTATTTATTTATTTTTGTATTAGCTTTCTCTTTATGTTGATATTATTCAAATACTTTAAGAATTTTATGGAGATCAACCAGGTTAGTCTCCTTTTTCTTTGTCATTAATATTATCAAATTTTATTTTGTTTGACAACTTGAGAATATGATTGCTTGGTTGAATTAATAAATTTTGTGGCATGAGTAGTTTTTATCTTATTTGTTGTAATACATGTTAGAAATCTCATAACTAATCTTTTTTTGTTGTTGTTGTAACTTGTTTAGGATATAAATTTTGTAAGTGATAGCTTTTCTAAATCTTAAGGAAATATATTTTCAACATGCGATAGTAAATAAAACGTACATGATTTATTTTTTAGTGTATAATAAACTATTTTATTTATCCTTTTTGTTTTATTTAGTTTACTTAGTTATTATCTTTTCTTTTATTTATCTTATTATATTGCAAGAAACTTTTTCGTTTAGAATGTTACAAGAATGAGCTTTTTACGCTAATCATGTGTCTATATTTATTGTTCTAATTATATGTGAAAACTTTTATGTTTAATATTTTATGCCTAAAGATTTGATTATTTCATTGACCTTGCTTGTAATTTTTATCCCCACATAAAATGCGAGATACAGTCGGGACCTGAATTTTCGGACCTCGAAGGGTGTCTAACACCTTCCATTTAAGGTAACTTGAACCCTTACCCGATCTCTAGTGGCTTTTTTAGACCCTTAGTTAGTTTTAGGTTAGAATGATGTCCTAATTCACCCAATCATTAGGTGGTGACTCTTCTTCAATTTTCAAATCCCAAAAGAGTTCCTGCCGTGACGTCGTCCAGGTTCCCGTCTTTTTGTGAGAAAAAATGAGGCGCGACGCCCAAGCTTTACAAATGAGCTCATTTAGATGCTTCATGGACTGATGGATGTCAAAGACAACTTCTTCGTCATTTAATCTAAACCTGAGTTGACCAGCTTCTATATCTACTAGAGCTCATCCAGTGGCTAGGAATGGTCTTCCCAAGATAATTGGGAAATCAAAGTCGACCTCATAATCTAGAATCACAAAGTCTGCAGGGAATATGAATTTCTCCACTTTAACCAACACATCATATAGTATCCCAACTGGCTTCTTCACCGTTCACAAAGTCTGCAGGGAATATGAATTTCTCCACTTTAACCAACACATCATATAGTATCCCAACTGGCTTCTTCGCCGTTCTATCCGCCATCAACAACCGCATGCTAGTAGAAATAGGGGCTCCTAATCCAAGCTTCTTCTAGACAGCAAGGGGCATCAAATTGATACTAGCACCTAAATCACATAGCACCCTTGCGAACTCCACATCTCATATAGTGCAAGGTATAGTAAAAGCACCTAGATCTTCAAGCTTCTGAGCGAAGGACTTTGTAGTGATAACACTGCAATGGTGAAGCTCTTGTGAAAGCTCCTGACTTTTGGTGACCAAGTCCTTCATATACTTGGCATAGCCCGGCATTTTCTCCAAAGCCTTAATGAGAGGGAGGTTGATAAATAGCTGCTTAAGCATGGAGAGAAAGTGCTTGAACTTACCTTCCTCCTCTCTCTTTTTGATTCTTTAAGAGAAAATAGGAGGAGGCCTAGGGACGAGCTTAAATTTCAGTGGCGCTTCAGTTGCTTCACTCACCCCATCCTTACCACGATCATCTCCTTTATCCACGTCCTTTGTTGCAACCATCTCTTCATGAACATCTTCCTCATCAACCAGTATGAGAGGATCAATTATGCTCTTGCCACCTCTAGTAGTAACCGCCATACATTACCCTTCATTCTTAGGATTTTGCACTGTGTTGCTAAGCAATGTACCCTTTTGATGTTGATTCAACTAAGTTGGCACTTGGCCAAACTGTTGTTTAAGCTGTTTAATAGCCACGGAGTGAGACTCTATCTTTTGATTGATACTAGAGATCTCTGCTTTCATGCCCCTTAGGGTCTCATCCTGTGTCTCAACCTTTTTCAATAGGTGGTCAAACATCTCCTCAATTCTGGAATTACCTGTACCTGCGTCCAGATTGTGTAGTGGCACATAAGGACTATTTATGAAGCCTTCTCTACGACCCCAATCTACATCTGGACCCTTGTTCCTATCATAGTAACCTCCACAGTTATCTCTGAAAGCTCCATCTTTACCATAGTTCTGACATTGATTTCCTTGACCTTAGTGCCAATAGTCCTGATTGGACCCTTGAACGTTGGTCCAAATATTTCCCGTATGATCATTCACAAAATATATGTCCTCCTCATAGTATGACTCCTCGTACATGGGTGCACGTGGAGGTTGGTGAACAACTGCATTCACTTTCTCTTGGTTCTGCTTGATCACCATATCCATGCTTGTGCGAAGCTGAGCAAGTTGTTGCATAATTTCTTCATTAATTTTGGCTTGCTCTTAACCCACACTAACAACATATCAACCCTTAATAAAAGCTCTATCCTGCTGTCCCCATGCACCATTCGTCTTGATCACTTGGTCCATACGCTCAACAATACTTGCAAATGGTTGATCTAGAAATATGTCGCCCATGATAGTGTCGCCACAAGCCTGACTGTTCTCATCAGGGGCACGATAGAAGATCTCCACCAAGGCATCATCAACTATCTTGTGGTCAACCATGCTCCTTAGGCATTTAATAAACTGCTCCCATGTAGTGCTTATCAAATCACCAAGAAGTTGCTCAAAGTTGTTGATCTGGTACTTCAACTTGAGCTTCTTCGATCTAGGAAAGTACTTTTCCATAAAGGCCTTCTGCAAATCTACCCAGCTAGTGATTGAACCCTGCGGGAGCTCAGATAGCCATAATGTAGCAATGCTTGTGAGTGATAATGGGAAGAAATAAAGTCCCACAGCATCCATTGACAGATTTTGTGTCCTCATCACACACTTACAAAAAAATGTCACATTGTGCAAGTGGCTATGTGGATCCTCTGATGGTAAGCCTGCAAATAGCCCACAGTTTTGCAGTATCTAAAGTAACCCACTAGAGACTGTGAACTTTGTGTCTGTTGTAGCAATGGCAACACAATAGCTCCCTTCACATCCATAGCCATGGGGTTCAACCTGTACTGATCCCGCTGGTAAGCATTGGCATAGAACTCCCAAGGCTGTGGAAGGATGGAGGTGGGTTCTCATTCCTATCATCATCATTATTATCCCAGTGCAAGGCTGCATTGGCAGCGTTGCTGGCATTTTCTTTGGCCATTCTTCTTATTGTTCGGTGGATCTCTGGATCAAGTGGAGTTAAAGAGATTGCCTTGACTCTGAGTGTCGGGGAATAAAAGTAAAATAAAAGGAACTAAGGATTAACACTTAAACTACTTAATGAATCAGCCTAAGTCTAGTCGTATTCCCCGCCAACGGCGTCAAAATCTTTGATGTCACCCAAGTTACACCTCTTTTTTTGAGGATAAAACGGTCGTTGTCAAGATATAAAACCTAAGCAAGGTTAGGGTTGAACCAATAGGGAATACGTAGACTTAAGACAAATTCACCACAATGCAATCTAGTAGTTAACCAACTCAATTCCCCGAAAAGGGGGGGATTTGCAATAATCAATAAGAAAATAAACTAAACTAACTATCACAAGAGATAATCAACAATAGAGAGCAACTAGGGTATTGTGTTCCCCATAATTCCCCAATTTAGTATCACTGGATAACTCAATTTTTGTCTAGTGTATATCATACAGGACTGTAATTTAAGTTCACCAAGCCTTGGATCAAAGGTGAGAGGCGAATTTCACTATACGACTTGGCTCATCTCCATAGTGTGCAATACTAACCATTACTTATAAGTCCAGTACAACCTCCCTTAGGCCCAGTTCTATTGATTAGATGAGAACATATCAATCAAATCCTGTTAATTGATCTCTTTTTCTATTTATTACTACTTTGGTCTAGTCAGTAACACTATACGGGTTCTAATGTTAGTCACTACTAGAAAACATACAAAACTAAGAGAATTGATTAATACATGCATATACCTAATCCAAGAATTGTAAATTATTCGGGTTTATTTTGTTAATTCTTCATGGTTTCCACAATCCTAGTTGTGGATTTAACTACTCATGCTATGTGTATATGAAGAAATTATGGATTAAAAAGACATAATTAAATACTTACACAATTGAATTGAAATCAAGCAAATCCAAGATTGATAAGAATCACAAGATTGAAGATCAAATTTGCCCACAAGTGTTTTCTCACAATCTTCTCTCCCAAGTATTGAGTTCTCCAAGTACAAACCCTAAAACTACTGAATAATGACATCCCCCCTTGAAAAATAACCTAAAAGTATTATTTATAATAATTACAATTAAATCCTAAATAAAATAGAAAAATTAGTTGAGAAACTCCGCGAAAGGTCTCTACGACTCGTAGTGTCTTCTATGGCTCGTAGTCGAGGTCTCGTATTCAACCCTGAGATTCTGGATTTCTCTTCTATGACATAACTTTATGACTTGTAAACTAATCTACGACTTGTACTGCATGCTCGTAGGCTTCAACTTCACCAAATTGTCCCTCACTAGAAATCTTCATGAAACCTATATTTACGACTAGTAGAATGCTCTACGACTAGTATGCATGTCTCGTTGAGCTGATCTTCAGAATTTATCCCTTACTGGAATTTATCACGATACTTCTCTATGACTCATAGAATGCTCTACGATCCATAGAGGGTCTCGTAAATCATCAAAAATCAGCAATCTTCTGTAATTTTCCCCCAAATCATGGTCAACTCGTATTCCTGCAAATCTAAATAAAAAAACACATAAAATTCACAAATATCACATTGAGAACACACAAAATCCTAAGTTAAGTATCACATGTGTTGTATTTTAACAGTACATCATTAGTACATGTCACTTAACATTTCTTTGCTTTTCATGAAATTTGTGCAAACATTTTTCCAAACATGCCAGATGTATGCATAATTGGGGACAATAGAAAAATAGTACTTACACTCTTTATAATGCTTTCGTTCCAATCTGATATAAAACATTTCCTCTCTAACTCCAAATGCGTCCATAAACTGCTCAAAAAATCATGTCCACGAAGCATCATTTTCCATATCGACTACTCCATCTGCTAACGACAATATGCATACTTTAATGACAGTTTTGAAAAGAAACGAAAATTTCTAAGCTTAAGCGTTATTATGATACATGAATTACATTTTATATGAACAACAAGAAAAATTCTTAATATACTACCTGCACCATCGTGCGTGGACGCCGATACAATGTACTTTTGTAAGCAGCACTTATATGAGCACCATCAACTATCACTACATGTCCACAAAATTGGAACCCCCTCATCAGTGGCCTTAACACAATAAAAAGGTATGTGAACTCATTTTCATTTGACTTTTTAAGTCTTATATAGGAATTTGGATACATAGTATTAAACATGTGTATATATTATCAATCTATATTCGTGAGCCGGTTTGCCCCACACTAGGTTTTCTGATACATAATGTTTACTACATAAGTAGCCTTAACATCATCAACAATTTCTTTTGGAGTGTGACTTCTTTTATTGTTTGCTAACTTAGGTGCAATAACACCACTAACAAACGATAGCGTAGCTTCAACACTGTTAAGAATCCTTTCTCTCATTGGACATGTGTGTACATCATTGAAGTATTTTATTTTGAACACACCGGTGTTCTTCATGCATGATGTCTTTATACTCCAACCACATTCTTTCAAAAAATATTTTAAAACATAGCTGGAAAAAATAATTTTAAAATTTTAATATATTATTAGTGACACACTCTTTTTTTTAAAAAAATTTTGGAATACAACTTAGACATTCAAGCTAATTCAATATAATAGGTTCATGATACAGGAAACAAAAACATTTTTGCACCAAACCATTCACAGTTTGTATCAACACATCCAAATAATGCTGATACTTACTGATGCATTTACTGATACAATAATTCATCAAATTTCGTATCAACCAGTACCAACTTATTTTGTATCCATAACTGATACCTACTTTGCCTTTTATTCGCAATGCCACAAATGCATATATAATGATTCGTTGATGAAAAATCAACACGATAGGTACATGATACAAAAAAACTCTTTGAGTCAGCAACAAATATGCAAAGATTGTATCAATTCCTCGAACCAACGCTACTACTTACTGACACATTTATTGATACATAAAATCTTCAAATTTCGTATCAAAATACTTTAACTTATTTTATATCTATTGCTGATACCTATTTGCCTTTTATTTGCACTGACACAACTGCACATCTATTGATACATGGATGAATCACAAAAAAAAATGCATGATACGAAAAAATAATGACACAACAACAATTAATAACATACATTTTGCTATATGATCTTTTAACCCTGAAATTGAAACCTTTTCCCATCTTGTACTTGCCCATAAGCGATACCAACGTTGATTTATCCCTATACATTTGTTTCTCCTTTATCTCCAAAGATGTCACTCCGTTGATCACATAAGATTCATCTACTTCTGTTGCATAGCACGAATTATCCATATTCGATTCCACCAGTCCCAAAACATTCTTCTCCTTTTGTTGTATTTCAGCACAATGAACAGAACCACATGTTGTATTAAATGATTGCAACTCACCAAGATTCAAGTCGACGATATCTATACATAATGGGTACATTCTAAACTCTGGTTCCTTTTTCTTGATTTCAATATACAGCCTAACACCTATGTCATTACAAATAGTTATTGGAAAGGAATTATCTTCTATAACGTATTGTATCAACAACTTTTTTCTACTTTCGTCCACATCCAGCTTAGCAGCAATGGCGACTTTGAGGTTAACAAAAAAAACATTATCATCTACGACAATTCCATCACTCATATAACGTTTGTACTCAATATCGTTCTCCTAAATACCAGAATGCCGTAGCAATATTGAGATTTTCATGTCGATCTAAGTTCGATAATAGTTAACGTGCACGTCGTTTTGAGAAGTTTTTTCAAAACAAAATTTGAATTTTTGAATTTACCTTCCTGTTACGCATACAAAAGGGTTTAACATATCGAGGAAACGTTAAAGCGTAATTGTTGAAATTTGATATTGCGACACTGTAACTTCTCCTTTTTTAGCATCGCTGGTAATTAATGCTCCTATTTTTATGACATGTATCACTATCTTATTTTCTGTATCGTCAAACCTCCCAAAAGAATAGATTTTTGATAATTATGGAAAAAGTTGACATTAGTTGGAATTGACGCTAAAAAGTATGGTATTTGTATAATTTTTACTAAATAGTTTGGATTGGATCCATTAAAGTTAAATAATTTCACATTAGGTCTATCTTGTGTAATTTTTCCTATTATATAATCATTGTATATTTTTTAAAATAACTTTCAACTATTTTTATATAAATAAAATATAATTATATTATTTTAAATTAATTAATTCACTGTATATATTTAAAATTACAATTAAGAAAAAAGAACGATTGGATAATTTTGAGGTTTAAAGTCGCCCCTCTTTTTTGTTGCAGATGGTTTTGCCTAGTTAACTATTGGAAAATGGCTCTTGTATTCTCATCAGTTTCCCCCTTAGGTGGTAAACTGAACCACACAACCCAGGTCCATTTGAACCCGTTTGTTCACTGCAAAATCTCTAATTGTAGTAGGCTGAGGTATGGGAAGAACGGCTGTAAGTTTATAGTCAGAAACCAGAGAAGTAATTTTCAAACCTATCATGATTTTGATTGGGAGGACCTAGAAGAAGAAGATGATGATGAGGAGGGGTCGCCATGGGAAGGCGCAGTTGTGTATAAAAGAAATTCTTCTGTTACGCATTTGGAGTATTGTACCACCCTAGAAAGGCTGGGTTTGGGCAAGCTCTCCACAAACGTTTCAAGGTCTCGGGCTTCAGTAATGGGACTCAGGGTGACAAAAGATGTCAAAGATTATCCTGACGGAACTCCACTATTGATTTCCCTTGATGTCACAAGGAAGAAGCACAGTTTGAGGCTTGACGGAATCATCAGGACTGTCATCACACTTGGTTGCAACAGGTATCACATTTCTCTAGAGATTCAAGTGCAGTAGCCAAAGGGGTTCAACAATTGTTTTAGGTCCTAGGTTTCACACTAGTATTTCTTTTTAATCCCTCATATGAATCCTACTGATATCTGATGCCCCTCTTAAATTTTAATCAATGAGCATTAAAAAGTATTTAATTAGTTTGTAAGTTCAAGGTTTTAGGACTTGAACACTTTCATAGGTATCCTTATTCCTTTTTTATGACACTTACCAAAACTTTATCTGCTTTACTTGCTGTACCATGTTAGATTTCTACTATTTGTATGACTTGTTTCATATTATCAATTAGTTGCTCTTTACATAATTCATATGAATTGAGCATGTTCACTCGTCCTTTTGGATCCACCTTTGCAAAATTCAAGTATGCTATATAAACTATGTTTTCAGATGTCCTACATTCCTGCTATATGTGCACGATCTTGAATATCCAATTTGACCTTTGTTCTAAACTACAACACATCACCTTTTTATAATAAGAAATTGGTAGAGAAGATGTAGCAAGTCAACAGATATTGTATTTTTTGTAGTCAGTTAAAGCTCTACTAAGCAAGATGAGTTATACACAACTGGAGAAGCTATTGCTAATAGGGAGGAATACCTTGATTAAAGCAGCATAACTTGTATTGACACTCAAGACTCAGTCTTTTGGGAGAATTATATGATAATTGAGGTTGATACACATGAAATTAAATAGGAACATTGAAAAGGAAAAATGCTACTCTATAAAAGATATGCGACAAAGCAGAATGCATAAAACAACTATGAGGCCAACGAGTAAAATATTGGTTTCTAACATCCGACATATGAATGTTCAATAGCTGCAAATGTTGAGATAGAAGTATGGTCATGTCCATAAGGAGATGGCTGAGTGGTTAACGCTTAGGAATAATCTGGATATCTGATGTTCAGGCTAGCCTTGATCGCAGGATTATGCAACACCTATATTTATTTAGTCATAAGTTGCCAACTGATTAGTCGAGGTGTGAGCAAGTATGTTCTTATCAATACTCCAGAGGCAAGCCTCTATTTCGTTCATGCTGCCTCAATATGATGTGTGACATCATCGTCGATATTGCCACTACTCTAGATGATGGATCCAAGATATTTAAAGTTATCTCTCTCAGGAATAGATTGAGTGGCAAGCCTCACTTCAATGTCTGCTTCATCCCTTTCAACACTGAATTTGCACTCCAAGTATTCTGTTTTGGTCCTACTTAGTTTGAACCCTTTCGATTCTAAAGTATGTCTCCAAACCTCTAACCTATCATTAACTTTATCCCGAGTCTCATGAATCAGTACTATGTCATCCGCAAAGAGTATACACCATGGAACCTCTTCCTGAATAGACTGTGTCAGCTCATCCATTATTAAGGAAAAAAGAAAAGGGCTCAACACAGATCCTTGATGAAGTCCCATCTCAATAGGAAAAAAGTCGCCCCTCTTTTTTGTTGCAGATGGTTTTGCCTAGTTAACTATTGGAAAATGGCTCTTGTATTCTCATCAGTTTCCCCCTTAGGTGGTTAAGGTTCCTCCCACTGTTCTTACTCGAGTTTTGGCTCTGTCATGCATGTCCTTTATCACCCTAATATACACCATTGGAACATCTTTCTCCTCTAGACACCCACCTCATAGGACACCTTTTGAAACTTTGTCATATGCCTTCTCAAGATCAATGAACACCATATGAAGGTCTCCCTTTCTTTTCTTGTATTTCTCCACTAGTCTCCGAACAAGATGAATTGCTTCAGTAGTTGACCACCCCAACATGAATCCAAATTGATTCTCAGATATAGACACTCCTTTTCTCACTCTCATCTCCACCACTCTCTCAGACATTCATAGTGTGGCTTAGCAACTTAATACTCCTGTAATTGTTACAATTTTGGATATCACCTTTGTTCTTGTACAATGGAATCATTGTATTCCTCCATTCATCAGGCATTTAGCAGTCTTCAGAATAACATTAAACAACTTAGTTAACCACTCCATACCATCCTTGATCGTGTTCTTCCAAAAACCCATCGGACATCGGGTCCGATCTCTCTCCCTCTGTGCATCCTACTAATAGCATGTCTAGCCGTCTCAGCTTTGAAATGCCTGCAGTAACCAAAATCTCGATGACTGTCGAAGTGCGCCAAATCACCCAACTCAATATCTATATCCCCTTTTTCGTTTAAGAGTTTATAAAAGTAAGCTTGCCACTTTTGCTTAATGGAAATCTCATCCACCAACACCTCACCCTCATCCTTGATGCACTTCACTAGGTCCAAGTCACGAGCTTTTCTCTCTCTTTCTCTCTCTCTCTCTCTCTCTCTTTCGTAAGCCTATACAATTTCTTGTCCCCTCCTTTTTCACTTGGCTCAACATACAAGCATTCAAACGCTGTTATCATAGCACTCGTGACCGCCGTTTTCACTTCTATCTTTGTCGTCGTATAGATATCTTAAGCCTTCGTTTTTCATCCTCATCCATGCACTCCAACCTCTTTGTATAAGCAATCTTCTTAGCTTTCTCTTTGCCTTGAACTTCTCCATTCCACTACCAATCACCTTGACGTCCACCAAAGGTCCCTCTCGATACCCATAGTACCTCGGTAGCTACTTTTCTAATGCAAACAACAGTAATGTCCGACATGGTCTTCATATCTCCCCTACTACTTCAAGCCCCCAAACTACTCAACTTTTCCCCCATCTCCCAAGAAAGCTCCTCATCTTATCCTCGGTTGGGCATAAATATCCTTCTTCTCTTATCCCTCTTAATTTCTAAATCCATCACGCTAGCTCAACATACAAACGTTCAAACATTGCTGTCTTAGTGCTCGTGACTATCGTTTTTGCTTGTCTTTGTTGTATTATAGATATCCCGAAGCCTTCGTTTCTCATCTTCATCTATAATATTTTCACTCGGAATAACCTTGCAATTCTTACAAAGGCTTCTATCACCTTTTCGGAGGAGTAAGTAATCAGTATGAGTCTTAGCCACCATACTACAAAAGGATTTCTCTCTTTGGGAAACATGAGCTAGCAATAACCAACTCAAAGGCTTTAGCAAAATCCAAGAGAGACGTCCCACCTCCATTCCTCTCCTTAAAACCAAAGCCTCTATGAACATCGTCAAAACCACCAGAAATTGCATCTATATGCCATTAAAATCTCCCCCAATGAAGATTTTTTGTGTGTCCGGTATACCTCTTACAACCTCATCCAAGTCCTCCTAAAAGAGTTTTTTGACTTTCTCATTCTGGCCTACTGGAGATACATAGATACTAACTACATTCACTATATGACTACCGATCACAAGTTTAATAGACATCATCCTATCATTAATCCTCCTGACCTCAACTACATACTCTCTAAGATCCTCATCTACTAGGATACCTACTCCATTTCTATTCCTAGAAGCATCAGAGTACCATAATTTAAACTGTCTACGTCCTGAGCTTTAGTACCTACTCATATGGTCTCCTGAACACATGCTATATTAATTTGTCTCCTTTTAAGTGTCACGACCCAAAATGAGCCGTGAGTGGCACCCACACCTAACCTCCTAAGTGGGCTAACCAACGATACAAATCCCAACCTATGTTAGCAGCTTAACTTATGAAAGTAAGAAATACTAAAACCATGAATAGAGTCTATTACATATCGTTTCCCCAAAACCTGAAAGTCATCACATCAAGGACATCTAATCTCAAATACTAAGTCTAAGGGTAGCAATACCAAAATAGATAAATAAAATAGTTTATGTCCAAAACTAAGGATATCATGCCATAACTGATAGAATCCAACACGAGCTAGAAGGTTAGCTCACCTTAAAATCTGATATCTCGAAGACTTGTTAGGGCTAAGGGTGAGTCGAAGTCGATGGAACACTCGCTGCACTCCACAAAAGCAAAACAAAAGAAAAATACAAGTAGGAGTCAGTATGAGCCACATGTACTAGTAGGTATCATCGATCGACTCCAAATAGAAACCAATATACATAAAGTAATATCAGGAAATCAATTATAGCACTTAACAATGGCAAGCAACAAAGAACAAGTATAAGTGAAAACACAATAAAACAAGTATATAATCTGTCAACAATATCAAGAACACACATGAGGACTCAAGCCTCCACACCACGCTTCTGTTGGGGAATGGGTTATTTGAGATTGAATGAATTAAATCATTTTAATATGTTTTCCTTTAACATTATCATGTCGGAACGTGACACCCGATCTGATCTATATATATCGTGTTGGAATGTGACACCCGATCCAATTATATCGTGTCGGAACGTGATACTCGATCCAATTATATTTAATTCATTATTCTTTATCATTACTTTCCACTTCATTATCAATATTTCATCAAGCCTTCTTTATTCAAGGCATAATTTTGATAAGACAAGTTCAAGATTATGTATTCCATGGTTTTGGGATTGCAGACCAATCACAACACATATCAATATAATCATCCAAACCACAATAATTAAATGCGTGGAATAATTTCATAATATCCCACAATGAATATCAATTGCTATTAAGAGTCTATCTAATATATAGAATAAACCATAACCTACCTCAAACGGAAGAACTGAAATTAAGCAAGCCAATCCACCAATTTTCTTCCTCTCTTCAATGCCTCAAAATGATTTGAATCTATCAAATATATAATATTTGTAAGAATATGAATCCAATGACACCCATATCGCTATATTTTATTTTTGACTCAAAATAGGGTCAAAAAATCACCTCAACAATAACAACATAATACCTAGTGGAATTCTAGAAGTGGGGTTTGGGGAGGGTAGAATGTTTGAAAACCTTATCGCTATCTCATAGAGGTAGAGAGGCTGTTTCCTGAAAACCCTCGTCTCAAAAACCCATAAGCAGAATAAACTAGATATGAAAGACAAGTAAGAAAGAAAAGTAAAAACACAGAGTGATTCGTGCTAAAAACACATGATGGTATGCAAATACAATAAAATTGACATATATAAGGCGAATAATGGCAACATAAGATATAAAGGCATGACTGACCTAATACCCTACGATACTCCATAGCCGGGCAACAACCTATTAACCTAACCCTACTAAACTATTAACCTATTACTCTAATTTGCGACCTCCACTCCTTCCTATCTAAGGTCATGTCCTCGGTGAGATCAAGTTTCACCATATCTTGCCTGATCACCTCCCCCCAATACTTCTTCGGTCTACCTCTACCCCTACCCCTCCGAGTAGCTCCTAAATCCAACCTCTCGTACCTCCGAACAGGGGCATCGGTGCTCCTCCTCTGCACATGTCCAAACTATTGCAGTCTCGCTTCCCTCATCTTGTCAGCCACCGGGGCCACCTCTAGTTTCTCCCGAATTAGAATCTGAAAATTTTCTCCAGATTATGTTTACCCATAATAAAATAAACTTATACGTCAAATTTTAGCTAAAACGGATCGTTATTCAACCCCCAAATCAAGATTTTATTCTAAGAACTCTAGGGCTATATTTTCTTAATTGAACATAGATTGTACATGTTTCTATCCTAAAAATCTATTCATAATCTCATGAAAGTTTAATAGAAAAGACGAGAATAATTACCTTGACACTTGGAGACAAGAACCATGATTTTTCTCTCCCTTTTTCCCTTTCTTTTTCTTCTTCGCATTATTTTTGTTCTGCGCTCATCGTTGGTGTCTCTGTTGCGTCACTCATTCGTTTCTTTTCTGATTCTTTCTTTTCTTAGGGCTGCTGAAGCCATTCTACTTATTTTTTTTCTTTTCTATATTTATTATTTTAATTCCTTTTTTTATATAAAAATATTAAATTAGTATTAAAAGTGATAAATTCTGTTAATCTATTTTTAATAAATATGGAATAATTAGTATATGATATTAACCAAATTATTATTTTAATTTACTAACTAAACTAATTATCTAAAATCATCCTTTAATTAAATAATGAAAATTATTTACTAGTCCAAAAAGCTCCCTTAAAATTTACGAGATAAATCTTTTATAATATAAGAAACTTTATTTCTCAAAACGACTTGACGGGTCGTTACAACAGATGCCAATTTACCCACCGTTCGTCGTCGAACGGTCCAAAAAAGGAGAAGAATAATTGATGTTACCAAAAGCCTGAGTTATGATATTCTAAAGTCGGTGTTCGTCTCTTCATTTAAGTTCCTCCTTAAAATCATCCATTAAGATCAACTACTAAGAATTGAACTTTTGAATCAAATTTTGGCAGATTTACAATAAACAATAATTTCCAAGTCACAGACTAACTCATGGCCCCAATCAGAACCAAAACTCACTTGATCATAACACAACCACTTGGACAAATCTTTTCTCACATAATCATGATAAAATTCTAAACCAACAATATCGGCTACAATCAGAAATGAATCTGAATCAACCACCTCTCACTCATAATGCAAAACCATCACAGATCTTATCAAGATTTCAATCTTACGATCAAATCTTCTCATGAGCTTAAGTTATAAAATGTGAGCTTTAAAGATTGGATACACATCATAGTAAATTAAATTTTACATCATAGAAAATTAAATTTTCTAACTCAATGAAGGAAATGAGCAAGCAACCACTTAGTAAGCGATAAATTCAAACATATAGAACCTCAAACAACACTATCAAAAATAATAGATCAATAGCAGTGACTGTAAACAACCCTTAAGAGCGATAGAGCTAGACTCAACAGACCTTACATTCAATCATATATAGCAAGAACATGACCTCAATAATGAGATGAATCTTAATACCGTCGGACAACTATAAGTAATCATGGTAACTCTTTTATAAATTTTTATGATCAAGACGACACTTGTAGAGGTACTGAAAAACTTCAATTGCTCCAAAACATCTATTCTTTCATATCTAGAATGATTGGATCTCCATAAGCACACTACTTTACCGAGAGGGCATCGCAATAGTACCTTACCTTTACTAAGAGCTCATTACAATAGTATGTGCAGTCTCAACAACTTTAGGTCCATACCATAGTTCCCTCATTAAGTCATCTACCATAATTTCACATAATCCAAATTAAAATAAATGCAACATCTTCCTTACATTACTATTCATCAGTTGAATTAAATTCATTTCATGTAAAAATTATGAATAAACCCCAAATATGTTTGTGACGACTTAGTGGATCACATTATGTGATCATGTCTGAACTCAAAGGTGAAAATCCATATCACCTTTAACTTCGAATGAAAAATCTATTCGAGATGTCGTATTCCTTTACCTTTTTTTAGATTCCTTCCATCTCGTCAATCTCAAATGCCTTAAACTGTTCAATATATCTGATTTTTATTTCTTTAACTAACTTGCCCACCAATCATATGCTTTAAACAGTAACTCATGATATTTTTTTTTCTCAACTCTAAACGGAAACTTTAAGTAATAGACTTCCTTAGGTCCTTTAATAGCTAAAAATAACTAACTTTACAATCCAAATCATGCCTAAGCCTTTTTAAATATTCAATGTCCAATACAATTTGATCACTTCATACTTTACCAATTTATACCTTGACAAAATATACTTCTATGAACATAGACTCACTATGAAGAACTTGAATTCTAACTCCAATCATATAACCCAATTCCCCTTTATCTGTCAACATTAACTCATACCATGAAGACCTTTATGAATTCATGTTTTTTAATTTATCATTGATCGCCTTTTTATGGACTTTAACATATCCCTTGTAAAAAAAATTGAATGTACTAATTACCATACTCAAAATCACAAGGAGAGCTTATCAACATATTCAAACTGCACATATATAGATTTTTTTTCATATATTACCCAATAATTTTCTAAACCCAAATCAGTGATACGTAATGTTGTCACCATAGCCAAAGTAGAATAGATAGAGCCACGTATCTTTGAATTCAATTCCCCACTCTCTCGAAAGATACATCTTTGACCTTTACCATCAGAATAAATATCTTTGTTTTTGTATCTTTCTAAAGGCTAACCTACATCTCACTAATTTTATTCATTTTCGACTCTAGCTCTTTTTAATTCTATTCGAGCAGTGTCGCAACACATTCTACATCTTTTCATATGATCACGTTACTCATCAAATAGTAGTTATTCATAACTTTAAAGATTCACAAGTCACTATTACCACACCAAATTCATTTTCAAGAATTCTTATCATATGATTACATTCTAATCATAATCCATCATGAATTCTTATTATCATTATGCTCAGTAGCCATTGCCATCATCTTAAAGCTAACCTTATCATCGACATGATACTTTGAACCCAGTTATACTAGTAGAATCCAAAGGACTAACCCAATTTTTTTTATGCCCTCTCCTACTAAAATCCTCCATTACCTTCTTCCAAGTTACTCGTTGGGATTTTATTTATCCATAAGCTTATCGTTCCAATATCAATCTACTCCCTTGGAGCTTGTTATGAAATCACTAATCCTCATTTAAAATCCTTGACGTACATTTTACTACCTACCCATTAGTTGTACCAAAGATGCATCACTAAAAATTTTTCTTATCAATGCTTAACTCAAGTGTTCATAGTAGCAAACTAGTTGGTTTCTCAAATGTGGATGCAATACCGAATCTCATTATACGAGCATATGATACAACTAATAACTTTTTAAGTAATTAATATTTGAACTTGACATTGATGTATTCATTTTCATATACCACTAGTACTAGACCATAAAAAATAATTAGATCCACCACTAGAACGCATCATACTTACTAAGAAAATAGTACCCAAATAGCCCGTTTGATTGCAGATCAGAAAAGTTTCTACAATAATAGCACCGGATGCCTTTGCCTCTGGTCTCCTATGAAAAGTATAACAATGGACTCTATGGCCCATCTGGCCATTGCCCCTATCGAGCTATGCTCCAATAGTTCCAATTTGCTCATCACCCTGATTGGACCTGTGACCACCACGATGTTGGCTATTATGCCTCCTAGAATGACGACTCCTACCATAGTAAATCATAAACTTAAAGTCTCACACAATTATATCCTGTCTTGGATATACATCTTAGGCCCTTTTCTTACCTAATGACTTAGCTTCCATTCACTATTTTCATCTGAGGGTCATATTCACCGTACTCGTAACATCACATTTCTTTCAAGTCAACATCTTAATTTCTCCCTTAGGCTATACCAAGCTTACTTGAGCAAATCTCCAACTAATAGTATCACTCTTGTCATACTATCCCCTTTTCATAATGCTCACCTAAAGTTTAAGCTTATAGTCTAGTGCTAAACATGTACATTCATACTCTTTACATATTATACTACTTAAGTACAGTCTATCATCACAATCCCTCTTATAAGTTAAGTAGTATCTATCTTATCCATTATACCTCCTTACCTAGCCAAGTTCATAAGTCTATAAATCTCATGTGATTCTTTTTTCAAAATCATGAGCCTAGTTTAGGTCTACCACTTTATGCTATTTGCAACATCTATACTTGATTTTACTAACACAATGACATGTCAACATCAACTCCTTTCTTATTCGAGTATACTCCATCACATACTATCTAACAACTCTTCCTCTACCTTCTATCATGAAAGTTAGATGTTATTTACTACTTTTTAACCAAAAAAATCAGGAGGGACTTGACTTATCACCCCATTTCTTAGCTTATCCCCACATGACTCTTAGCTACCTATTTCAATTATCTACTATTTCCACTCTTCATGGTTTCTATATCTTTCTAACTCAAGGATTATTCTATCACTTATGGTTTACAAAAGCCTTCAATCACTTTCCTTCGGGGGGATCAAATAACACTAAGTATTCGTAGGAATAACTTAACTACCCTTTTAAGGATAAAATCTGAGGAATGATTTGGGAACAGAGTCTGGAAGTACATCATATCTGGCTCTAGCTCAAATGCACGATTCATATGAATAAGAGTGCATTATTTGTGATCGATAAACTTAAGAACTCTAGTTGGATCCGCTCAAGCCTGATGCAGTCTCTTTGCTTTCTGAATATTTTAGCTGAAGTTAACTCATTACAATTGACAAGAAAACCTGGAACTTGAAGAGGAGAACCCGAAATATGTTCTTGAATGGATAAGTCTTGAATGTTGGATAAATCTTCAAAAACCCAATTGCTTGAGAAGCCCTAATTTGCCTGCGAAGATCATCGGAATTGTCGCCATCGTCAAGGATTCCGATGATCTGTTGCTGTTGCAGTTGCTTTCTTCGCTGATATTGAATATAATTTTCCACTGCTGATTGTGTTTCTTTCTCAATCTTACTAAAAAACCAAAGATTTGTTTGCACCAACTTCAGTTTCTTGTTAATTTCAAGCTTTTGACTGTTTTTGTCAATGATAGAAAACAATTTAATTTGAACAATTGCAAAAATTTCGGCAACCAATCAATAGTATAAAATCTAATGAATGATTACATATAGTTTCATGCCAAACTCCCTATAAAATGTTTACTACACAGAGGAGGAAGAGTTCACAAAAAGATATTAAAAGCAAGAAGACATTACGACCGATCTCTCAAACCCCAAACTTTAGTTTTGGATTGGAGAAAACATTAAAACCACGTCTTCCTTGCGTTCTTCTCCTTTTCCTCTCCAGACCTAGATGCCCTTAAATTTGGAAGTTGCTCCTTAGATGACTCATATAGCCAGTAAATTTGGTGGGGCATAGATTGATTGATCACTCAGGAGCAACATAATTATTCTTCTGTTTCAAAATTCTTGTTCATGCGAAGAGAATGAATTGAAGTTTACTTTTGTATTCCTCTTTCAAAGTTTCTAAAATTATCGATTTGATGATTTAGAAACATCCAAAGGAGGTAAAGATATATCTCCGGTCTGCTTGCCCTTTGATGGTTGTGCTGAATCTCCAAAGCTGCAAGAATAAACTTCGCAGTTTGATTACTGTATTTTAGTAGTATCCAAGCTTCTTCCTTGAACTCCAAGTGCAAAGCTGAGTCGGGCAAGATTTTGCAGCCATCAGGAGAAGGAGAATGGGGTTTCTGTGTGTATGTGGATGCTGCTTTCTTCTATCTAAAATTCCACATGAAAAGGTTTTTTGTTCCTTAAAACTCTGAACTGTCAATCCTTCACATTCATTTCTTAAAACCTTCCCTGATCCATTCATTTTGGTAATTTATACGATTTTCTTCTACATAATTGTCATAAAAAGCATAAAAGTGAGTTCTGCAACTTTGGTAGTTCTGATGACCTGCGTGGGCTTTGCTTCTTTCTGTTGAATTCCTAGTGTTTCTTGAGTTAAAGTGAATGCTGGAAATCAATATATACTCCTGTTAATTGTTTGCACCTTCCTAAGTTCATATACCTACTTCTGCTAATACATAAGCACACATGAATGACTTTGATGAATGACTTTCCAAGTATATGGCTTCTGATAATACCGGTCATGGTGCAGTGTTATCAGAAGCAAAAAATGCAAAAAAGATGGAAGGCCTGTTGGGGCTTTAAGAACAAATAAAAGGTTGACTTTAATGAAAAGGCGCGAAAGGAGTAAAAATACAAATATATACATGTTTATTTCAAGATTAATAATTATAAGCATGAATGACAAATACATGAACAAAGAAATTGAAAGGAGATTATGATAAAGTGAAACAACAATTGTTTAGTGTTGCCTCTTCACAGGACGCGCATTGGCAAGAAAAAGTATGTCTTAGAACCTTGATGATGGCATTGAACCACAGATTAAGCGAGTTAAGCGCTCAACACGTTTTGAGCCTCGCTTCAGGGCTTAAGCATGCTTAAAGTGTGACTTTGACAACATTGCTCTGGTGGAAGCCAAAATGGTGTTAAGTACATCAAAATTGGAAGAAATCCCACATCAGTCTTTGATGATGACCAGCCTCGAAGACCCCATGACTTTGGTTTGTGGTAGGAGCCAGCACATCCATGTGATGTGTGAGTTAGGTGCATGTCATGGTTTCGTACCATGCCATAGACATACTGATATTTAAGTGGAGAATGGGGGAGGGACTGGCCCTTGGGAATTTCTTGGCGATCCCCCCGAAAAAAAATATTGAGTAGAGAGTTTCTCATGATGACTAGCCTTGAATTTGTATTACCTGCAGATTGTGAAGGAAGGTTAGTACTGAGTTTTACATCTGAGTAAGGTGGTCAACTGGTGACTACTGTCTGAAATGGACGAAACGGACCTCTTTAACATGACCAAAACATTGAAATAATCCTGAACACTTTAGTGGGGGTGGGGGGGGGGGGAATCAAATAGCATAAATTTTTTTGACATAATCCTGAACATTTACTTTTCCAGTAGTTTAGTTGAATGTAGACATTGTTGAAAACATAGTTTAGTAAATAAATGTGTTTCTCTCTGATGTCTTAAGGTTTTAGGTGAGATAGTCTTATGCCAAGAACAGAGCTAGAAGCCTGGGTACGGTTTCGGCCGAAACCAATAACTTTTGCTCAAATACGTAACTTTTTTTTTGATTTGCACCGGGTGTCCGAGTCTCTTAGAGCCCCGACTAATCCCAGGGGTGCACAGGCCCTCGGCAAGGAGTTTCCCGCAAGTGCACCACGGTTAATTCAAGTTTTACCCAGTCCGATGGCCCTCAGAAATTGTTTGCACCCAGTGGGTTTCGATCTTGCAAATAGTGTATTTTTATTAAGAAGTTTAGTAAATATGGACAAATATTAAGTTTAGAACCTAATTTATTGATACTTGAATTATAAAATTCACAACCCATAAGATTAAAATGTGACTTCGCAGTCACACTTCAACATGGTATTAGAGTAGGCAAAGGTCGGAGGTTTGAGTCTTCCCACCACCTATTATCAACAAGAATTTCATGTTCTTGACTCATTAAAAAAGGAATCAAGCCTGCATGTGAAGGGCCTGTTTAAAACATAATTAAGTAATAAATGTATGCTCTCTCGAACTACCTAAGCCTTTAGATGAGATGATCACACACTTTCACACACCTTAAAAGAGATCTTCCTTATTATCGCTGAAAGTGATTGTATTGTTTAGATTATCTTTGTCCCTTAAAAATGGTTCAGAAAAATAAAAAATTCTTATTTTACATGTACACGTAATCTGAAAACTCTACCTTCTGATTCTAATGCTCGGTATTTTGTTTGTCAAATTCCATTTTTCTTTCACTTCAAAAGCACAAATATTGGTCTCTGTCTCATGGTGAATATTGTATTTATGAAGGTGCGGTGAACCAGCTGCAGAAAGTATCTTTTCCAACTTTTCACTCCTATTGAGTGAAGAACCTATAGAGGAACCGGAGACCCTGGACATGGGCGTAATGTTTGGAGAGGATAAAGTCATAAGATTTGGAAACGTGGAAGAGGAAATGGAGGACAATGATGGTTGCATACCTTTAGAAGACCAGCTGTATTTTCCTCCTGAAGATAAAGTCATTGACATTTCAAAACAAATTAGAGATCTGGTGCACATTGAAATCACCATTAGTGCTGTGTGTGATCCCAAATGCAAAGGCTTGTGCCTGAAATGTGGTGCTAATCTTAACGTCGATAGGTGTAGCTGTTACATGCAAAAGGTAGAGGAGAAAGGTTATGGTCCTCTTGGAGGTTTGAAGAAGCAAATGCAGCAAATATGATCTTTAGTCATTTTTTGTGTGTAATCTATCTATCTATCTATATTTATATATATTATACTAAAAGTGGGAAGTCACAATGTTAAAAGTTGAAATACCATTTTATCCCTATACTATTCAAATGTTCTAAAATATTTAATAAGTTAAATATTGATTAATCAAAATATTTTCACTAACTTTTCACTTACTAACTTAATTGCAAGTTAACGAGTGACAAAGTTACCATATTTATTTGTAAGTTACAAAATAACATGCAAGACTTTTCACATTTCTGATGAATATAGTCAATTTTAAAATCAATTATAGTTATGTAACTTAATGACATTCTATTAAATACTAAATAATTGCTAGATATTTCCAAGCTTTTTGTTGTCCATGATTTAGTTCAATTAACACTAATAATGTATTTATATTGATTTTTTTTTCTTCGTGAAACATCTTGTATAAATGGATATAATGTGTTTAACTTTGATCATTGGATGTTAAAAATTTATCAGGTATTTAACAATTTATTCTTGATCTATCAATTTTACTATTCTTTCGCTCATTTTTTCCTCAAACCATTAAGTAATATGGTGAAACTTATTAATATTCTACGTAAATTTTATTAGATTACATTTTGTTATTTGTTATATGAAACAGAAAACTACGCTTAGAGTTTATTACTATGTATTTTGATGTAGCAGTAATGTCTAACACGTGCTTCAAGTTCTTATTTGAATCATAAATTAGTCAATTCATTTTTGTTTTGTGTGAAAAAATTGATCGAATCATGATTATATAATCTGCCTAATATTATAAATTTTGTGGTTTGTTTTATGTCTGAATGAAGTTATAAAAGAAAGAATTAGTTTGTTGGGGAGAAAGAGAACAAGTTCGAGGAATTACGAGCTTTTCTTTGTTCCTAATTTGTTGTTTTTTATCTTCTTCTCTTTTTTCAAGTTAAATATTGTATTTTGTTAATTTTTTTGATAATTATGTCCTATATATTGTATAAAATTTATCATATACGACATGATTAAATTAAGTTTTTGGAATAAACATGCAATGCACGTTCACAAGACTAGTTATATTAAAAATGTTAAGACCCTTAGAAATGTAGTTTAGACTTTTCGTCCTTCATTAAAAGACTCTTCTTTAGACAAAATTATCTTTGCACCATTTTTTTTTTCTAATTATTATATATTATTTTAATTATATTAAATATAATAAACATAATAAAAATTAAATGGAGAAAATTTTCTTTATTATGGTTAAATTCCTACACAAAGAATTCTTTTTCAATTAAATAGACTTGATCCAAAAAGAAAATATTCAAAAAAATAAAAATAAAAATAAAATTTCAAATAATAATTTAAAAAAAGTTAAAAAGTGTCCAGAAAAAAATATCCCAAAAAAGAGGTTTAAAAACCATCCAGAAAAATTGGTAAAAACTTTCAAAAAATAGACTTGATTAAAAAAAAATATTTTTTTTTTTAAAAAAAGGAATGTCCCAAAACAAAAAATATAAAATGTTTTTACCTCGTCAAAGCCTTATGAAGTTTGGGTCCTTACAAATTTCTTCCGGAAGAAAAATTTTGAGCCTTGATCCCTTCTTTCAAGATGCGGGGTATTACAATCTCCACTTTTAGGATCATTCGTCCTCAAATTAGAGACAGAGTAGATTGAGTAGATCAAATTGAACATGAATAGCCCATATGAGTGTTGAAAGCAAATTTAACAACAAAATCATGAAATCCTCAAACCTGGCCAAGAACATCATATAAAACTAATTCCATGAGTATGCATACATGTTATGACATGAGATCCTAGAAATGAGAGGGTTCAGACCATTAAACATAACGAATCTTATAATCATAGCCTTGAGTAGAGTAGGATTGACAACTAGTAGCCCCCACATAAAAGCAACAATGCATTCCAACACCAATTTCACGAAATCCTAGTACTCATGCAACAATTATTATTCAACTCAAGTCCCATGACCATGAATGTACTTAAAATCACACAAGTAAGCCAGAACAAAAAGAGGCATAAAAATGGGCAAGAGAACCTAACACCCCATCAACACAAGTCACACACTTAGATCCAACATCAATTGGCACAGTAAACACAAAATTAACCTCTACCCATATTACCATGACCTAAGGGATCTCATACATATCGATGAGTGCAACCCGAGCTCTCTCCCTTCTTTTTCTAGCAGTCATTGGACAATCCCTCCTCTTGTGCCTAATTTCCCCACACTCGAAGCAACCATCTCTACCAGCCTTACACTCCCCCTATATGTATCTTGTCACACTTCCGACAGGTGGGGTATGGGTGTCTTTCTAACTAGTACCAAAGCCTTACCAAAAGACAAGTCATCCTCAACTCGAGCCCTCTTAGCCACCCTAGCACCCAACTTAAGCTTTTCTCCTTCAATCTGTTCAACATATGTCATAAGCCAAGAGATATCCATTTCTCTCACAAGCATAGCTATTCGACACTCTTTCATAAGCAAGTCTGAAATTCCCAAAATAAACTTGGAAAGTAAAGTGAACTTGAGGGCATACTCCCTCACACTCATGCTTCCTTGTTTGAGGTTAATGAACTCGGTCGGTTTTGCTTCCCTAAGCTCAAGAGGGAAGAAGTGGTCTAAGAAGGCAGATTTGAACTTTTCCCAAACAAATCAACCCTCAACAACTCTTTCAGTCACCTATTAATTAAACCACACTTGCGCCACCCCTTTCAATTGATATGCAACCAATCTGACTTTCTCTTTAGAAGAGACCTTTATAATAGATAGAACTTTGTACACTTCATCTATGATCTCCGGCTCTCGAACCATCTGTAGGGTTCATTCGGGTAAAAGTCCCTCACTCTAGCAGCAGGATGGGGCTTATAAGGAGGAGCAACAACCTATCTAACTTGAGCAGCCATGGCTCGAGCCATCATAACAATTGCGGTCCAAAACTCAACATTAGTAACTGGCTCTCCCATAAGGCCTTGAGGGTCCTGAGCATAACTAGTCGGGGCCTCTCTAGGCTAGGGAGCTTTTCTTTGAGGCATTGTCTAAAAGGCAACAAAGGACATTTGTTAGAGTTAGGAAACCTTAAGACACCTTTTATGGTACAACATGAATCATGAACAAGTGAAGATTTTCCTAAAGTGCCTTGTAAACTCCTACTCATATATGTGACATGCTTCACATACATAAACAAGACTCTACTTTATGCGGCATGTTGGATGCTGAGGACACTTCAAAATCTTAGTGCTCTGATACCAAGTTTGTCACGATCCAAGCCTAGGGCCTAGTCGTAAAACGAAAAATAAGATCCCTGAAGGAACCCCAAACTTGCCTCCTTAGCATATCATAAGCACACAAGGAAAATAATAGAGGGAATAACATAATAAGCGAAAGATGACATAGGCATAATATATATGAAAGAAATACAAATCTAAAGTCAATAAGACATGTAAAAAATGATAGCTCTAAACCATGGTATAGATGGGGGCTCAAACAGTTCCTGGTACATCCTAAACATAAATGAAAAGTTGTCTCTCGTGTATGAGCATAAAATGAGATAAAAAAGCAGTGGGCCTTGTCATTGAAGGATTAGGCTCACCCAATCTAGATTGTCTAAGTGTATGGATCTAGCCACAGGAATGGACAATAGGATCACCTGCAGTTACATTACGATATAACATAGGCATAGAGTATGCAATAGTACATTTGAATGTAGTAAGTATGCGCACATACACACACACACACACACACACACACATATATATAAACCCATTAGTAGTGAATCTCATTGTCCTATAACTACGTGCCACTATAGGTCAAAGGATCACCCGTTAGATGATTTTGACTCCTAGAGGGATCATCCGCTAGATGAGGCTTGACTCCTTAGATGGACCACCTATTAGTAAAGGCTTGCTCACTAGTTAGCTTTAGTGGATCCACTTAGGCAACTGGATGTTCACCTTGGAAAGTGACTCCTTCTTTCCTCCGGTGTAGGGGTAACGCTAGGATTCCATGTTATAGCTCACATGGTTAATGTCAATTAATGGTGACTCTCACATTTGACTACAAACTCTTTCATGTTTTATGATATCTCACCTATGCTTATGATCTCTCAAGATTAAATATTTTTATACAAAGGCTTTTTCCATATTTCCCATGACTCAATAGTCTTATTATGATTTCAAGTTTCATTATTACTTACGATATTTTTACAAGGCATATGATTTTCAAAAAAGTGACTCATGGCTATATAGTGTACTATGGTATCATGGCATGCATGACATCTTGGTATGATGGACTCTTCTCTACATTGATTATATATATGTCTTTATTCTTGTTTCATGACTATGCAAGTTACCAGTACATCCATATGAAAAGTCTATAGGTTTAGGTTTCTTTTGGAGTACATAAAACAGTTTAACCCTACGAAAGTCCATATACAAACGTAAACACAAGACAAAACCAGTATACATATATATGTATGTATGTATAAAATAGTAACCTGCATAGTCATGAAACAACAATAAAGACATATATATATATATATATATATATATAATAATAATAATAATAATAATAATAATAAATGTAGAGAAGTGTCCCTCATACCAAGATGCCATGCATGCCATGATACCATAGTACACTATATAGTCATGAGTCACTTTTTCAAAAATCATATGCCTTGTAAAAATGTCATAAGTAACAATGAAAAAATCATAATAAGACTATTGAGTCATGGGAAATATAGCAAAAGCCTTTGTATAAAAATATTTAATCTTGAGAGATCATAAGTATAGGTGAGATATTATAAAACATAAAAGAGTCTGTAGTCAAATGTGAGAGTCACCATTAACCGCCATTAACCATGTGAGCTATAACATGGAGTCCTAGTGTTACCCCTACGCTAGAGGAAATGAGGAGTCACTTTCCAAGGTGAACATCCATTTGCCTAAGTGGATCCACTAAAGCTAACTAGTGAGAAAGCCTCTACTAATGGGTGGTCTATCTAAGGAGTCAAGCCTCATCTAGCGGATGACCCCTCTAGGAGTCAAAATCATCTAATGGGTGATCCTTTAACCTACAGTGGCATATAGTTATGGGATAATGAGATTCACTACTAATAGGTCATACCTCAATTAATGGGATGAGCCTCAGTCCGATGTTCATCTTTGTGCTAAGTAAATTCTTATGGAGGAGAGGTCATAAGTCATGTCATACCATACAATGGGAGGGGCTCTGTCTATTAACCTATCTATGTAATATCAAAACCAAGAAAACATAGAATAGTTCTTGATCTTATCTCGTGTGATGTAAGTGTAGTCCCTTCATCATCACTCATTCATACTTGCCACATAATCCTAAGCTTGATCAAATCTTATGTAGTTCACAGTATCATGCATAGGAATAACAAATTTATAACTAGTGTAAAGGGAAGGTTTTACTTATCCTCATTAATACTTGGGGTAGATCATTTCATAAGTCATATTCAAAGTCATACTCAAATTCATACCAAATCATGTTTGTAACTATAGTCATGTTCATTGTCTTAGTCAAAATCTCATGTAAAGCCATGTACATGCATGTTCATAGAATGAGAGATGAGAGTAAAGAAATGGTACATGAGGATCAAGTTCAAATCATTCTAATTAAATAAAAACATGCATAAACCCTAAAGAAATAAACATTTGAATTGTAATTGAGACTAATCATACATGAATTCATAGTTCATAAGGATATGTAAGTTCAAATCTCATGAAAACCATGTAAATCAATATAATAAGGCTTGATTCATGCTTAGAACATCATTTAAAAGTAGCCCATATCATAATTTAAACATTTGAAGATCAAATCATGGAACTCATACTTTTAAGTAATGAAAATAGATGAAAAGAAGTTTGAGCTCCATGGTTGGAAGGAAACCAAGGATGAATCCCACATACCTAATGCTCAGAATGAAGGAATTTGAGTATAAATCAACTTAGGCTTGAAATGCCAATTAAATCCTTAGCTTGAATCTTGTGTGAAGACCGAGAGTACTTTTAGTTGTTAGAATTGAGAGTCTTAAGTGTAAAACTTGCATAGGATGGCTAGTATAGCATATGAACCAATTTAGGGGAGTATACTAGTCATGGAACGTGCATAAGAGTGTTGGGAAAGGGGGCAAAGGACCTCCATGCACTTACGAAAACTCCCTTAGATGCCTGGACTGTGCACTTTCATAGAATCGCAGCCATTGCCATGATGTGCACCATAGGCCATGGTGAGGTCTGTGGTGTGCACCCGACCCTTAGAGTGAAACATGGGGATAGGTTTTAATAAAACATGCATAAATTCTTTCTCCAAACTAGGAATTAGGTGAAATTGGATGCAATGGAATAGTAATTCAAATACCTTTAATTTGATAGGTCATGGGTCACCTAATTATTGTGCAAGAAGATATGATCATTTGAAGTTGACCCTTATATGGGTTCATCCGAAAAACTTGGTTAACGAAATTTCTTTTAACTTAGCTTGATGTAATGGATCCTTATAACCCCAAACCACATATAATACACTTTATTAACTAGGGAATTGATCCTAACACATACGTATAAATGGAAGTTTATCAAGCTAGGGCCAATACACACAATAAGAATGGCTCAAGTCAAATGACAAGGCAACCTAGAAAAATGACCAAGTGACACCTCCACGACACACTTCACAGCCAGTGAGGTGTTTCATAGCCCGTGAAGGTATCCTTGTGGAGAACCTTGGCCAAAAACCCATAAAAATAACCTATCTAGCATCATAAACTCCTTAGAAAGTCTGGGTTCTTACAAATTTCTTCCGAAGAAAAATTTTGTGCCTTGATCCCTTCTTTCGAGATGTGGGATATTACAAAAACCTATATAGTAAAATCATAGAAATTAACTTAATAGTCATACGAACTCATGGTATATCATCACATTATATCATTGAGGTCAAAAAATATGTAAATACATCATATAAATATCATTTAAATCTTGGTCATGCAAGTCTTAGTTTTCAAGAATTTAGAGAAAAGGTAAAGGAAATCATTGAGGTACTTTGTGGTTAGGAGAACCCACAAATCAAACTCACATACCTGCAGATAACCCTAAGGAAAGGCTTAAAGAAGTTTGAGAAAGAAGCACTTGAAGAGGAAACCTAAGCCTTGACTTTGCCTTGCCTTGGAGAGTATTACTTGCCTTAGCAAATTTTGAAATGTTTGACAATGGTGAGAATGGGGGTGAACAAGGATTTAGGTTTTGATATGGGAGTTAAATGATTCCCAAATTAATGTAGTTTTGGGCTTAAGGCATAGGAAATGGACAGAAATACCATTTATTAAAATTGTCAAAACTCAGTCCACGACCCTGATTATGGGTCATAAATCCAACCATGACAATACAATGTGTTTCATCCTATTCAATTTTCAAAACTTCTAAAACTAGGTCTTTGAAGGTCAATCCATGAGAACCATCTAAGACTCGTAGATTAGTCTATGGGTGGTAGACTTATCTTAGAGTGCCCCAACACTTAGGAAAATTTTCAAATCTCAGGACTCTTTCCACTAGACCAACCTATGGTACATAAACTTAAGTATGAGCCATCCCATTTGTTCATAGTTCAATCTTCAAAAACTATATTTTCTACCAACTCAAGTCATCAAACCAAAGCCCATTCTTCGGTCTATAATTCCATTTACAAACCATAAAGACCCTTCTTGAATGACCCTCACTCTTGGTTAATTTTCCATTCAGACCAACCCAATCCATGAGCCTTGTTTACGACTCATAGTTTGAACCAACAATAACAACATATCTAGTGGAATCTCACAAGAGGAGTTTGGAGAGGGTAAAATATACGCAGACCTTACCACTACCTCATAGAGGTAAAGATGCCATTTTCCAAAAACCCTTTTCTCAAAAACCCATAAGCAGAATAAACTAGATATGGAAAAAATGGGAGCAGCAAGGAATCTTGGACCACACACAGAGACTTGAGTTTCAGAAGACTGATAAATGCCCCTCATTAATCACTTAATTTTGGAAAAGAAAAAGAAAAAGAAAAAGAAAAAGAAAAAGAAAAAGAAAAAGAAAAAGAAAAAGAAAAAGAAAAAGAAAAAGAAAAAGAAAAAGAAAAAGAAAAAGAAAAAGAAAAAGAAAAAGAAAAAGAAAAAGAAAAAGAAAAAGAAAGAATGACTAATAATGAAAAAACACACGATAGTATGTAAATATGATAAAATTAACATATATAAGACATATACATGACAAGACAGGATATAAAGACACGACTACTACTACTACTACTATCCTACTATACCCCAAGGCCAAACATCAACCTATTCCTACTAGCCTATTAGTCTGCTACTCTAATTCATGACCTTCTCTCCTTGCTATCTAAGGTCATATCCTCGATGTGATCAAGTTTTGTCACATCTTTTCTGATCACCTCCCCTAATACTTCTTTGGTCTACCTTTACTTCTCCATGTAACCCCCAAATCCAACCTTTCGCACCTTTCAACAGGAGCATCAATATTTCTTCTTTGCATATGTCCAAACTATCGCAGTCTCACTTCCCTCATCTTGTCAGCCACAGAAGACTCCTCTAACTTCTCCTGAATAGTCTCATTCTTAATCTTATCACTCCTGGTATGTCCATATATCCATCTTAACATTCTCATCTCCATGACATGCATTTTCTGAATATGTGAGTTTTTGATTGGCCAACACTCCACCCATATAGTAAAGATAGTCTAACCATCATTCCGTAGAACTTATGTTTAAGTTTAGATGGTATCTTCTTATCACACAGTACTCAAGAGGCATGCCTCCATTTCATCCATAGTACCTCGATACGATATGTGACATCATAATCGATATCACCACTACTTTAGATGATGGACCCAAAATATTTAAAGTTTTCTCTCTTGGGAATAAGTTGAGTGGAAAGCCTTACATCAATGTCTACTTCATCCCTCAAACACTAAATTTGCACTCCAAGTATTCTGTTTTGATCGTCACTACTCTGGATGACTGACCCAAGGTATATAAAGTTCTCTCTGGGGAATAGATTGAGTGGCAAGGCTCAATTCAATGTCTGTTTCATCCCTCACAACACTAAATTTGCACTCCAAGTATTCTGTTTTGGTCCTGCTCAATTTGAACCCTTTATATTCCAAAGCATGTCTCCAAACCTCCAACCTATCATTGACTTTAGGCCGAGTCTCATCAATCAGTGTTATGTCATATGGAAATAGCATACACCATGAAACCTCCTCCTAAATAGATTGTGTCAGCTCATCCATCACCAAGGCAAAAAGAAAAGGGATCAATACAGATCCTTAATAAAGTCCTATCTCAATAGAAAAATGCTTTGAATCTCCTCCTACTATTCTTACCCGAGTTTTGGCTCCATCATACATGTCTTTTATCACCCTAATATACACCATTCGAAGATATTTCACCTCTAGACACCTCCATAGGACATCTCTCAAAACTTTATCATAGGCCTTCTCAAGATCAATGAACACCATATGAAGGTCCTTCCTTTTTTTCCTATATTTCTAGACTAATCTTTGAACAAGATGGATTGCTTCATTAGTTGACCACACCAGTGATGTCGCTTAACTCGACTACTCAAAGATAGAAGAAGTGGTCATCATTAGCATAATAATCTAACTTTAGAGGTTGGCATCGATCCTACAAGAAATCATTGTTCAAGACAAAAGTGATTTGTTGGACCAAGTAATTTTAGAATATGGGGGATTGCTGTCACGACCAAGCCTAGGGCCTAGATGTGACACGGCGAATGAAACCCAAAGGAACCTTAAACAAGCCTCTTAGCATATCATACACTCATCCTTGGTCATGGAAGCAATAAAATACAACATAAGATAGCAGATAGGGACTAACGGGGCTAAGGGACAATTCTCACATCATAAACATCAAGATTTAAAAGAGAGTCAAAGCTCAAAGCATAATACAAACATGTCCAACAACACCTCTAAAACTTAGATACTTAGAGGGGGCTAAGACAAGCTATCGGGCTCACCCTCATAGTAAATATATATACAAAAGAAGGATAGCCTTAGAACATAGTAGGAGATCATAAGCATCATCCTCGAAATAGAGGACCCACCAAAGAGCTTGAGAGATGTTATACTAGCCATGTGTATAAGGATGATCAAGTGGGGCTCTAGTTCCTACATAGTGACATCATGTAGGCATAGAGTATGCGTTAGTATATTTGAATGTACTAAGTATATAAGATGCAATACAACAAGTGATACGCACCATAAGCAAAATGCATAACATAGGTAATGGATGAACATATAGCAATATGGCATGTATGGATGATGTTTGAAGTTAAACCATGCTTATATATAGAAAATAATATATGTGTAAGGAGAGACCATTGTTAGTGCATATCCATGGCCTACCACCCCTTTGGAGAGGCGAATGTGGTACAAAACCCTCAATAGGTTGATGAGGTACAAAACCCCCAACATGGTTGATGGAGTACAAACCCCCCAACATGGTTGATGGAGTATAAACCACCCAATGTGGTTATCAAGGTACAAACCCCTCGATATGGTTGCACGGGCCTACCATCTCCCGAGCGAGGTGATCGAGGTATAAACTCTTTAACAAGGTTACTGGGGCCTACAACCCCCCGAGTAAGGCTTGGTCAATTCCCAACACTATAGAGATAATATCATATACATACATTCCTTTCATCATCATATAGTCATTCAACTCATAAGACATGCATTAGACCTTTAATTGCTCAAAAAACTCATAACTGGATATTTTATCAAAGACTTTGCGGGTGTGTAGTGCTAGTGTAAAACCATGCAATTCAAAAGTGAAATCATTCTACAAAATTCCATGTAAAACCATCAATAGACACTTGGTAACACCCTCAAGCAACATACATCAACACCCTTCATCAAATATCACAATAGATCTTAGATTCATATATCAAAACATGCTAAAACAACCATACTTTCATGAAACCCCAATATATTGTATTGTGAAATTCAAAATAATTGAGACCCATGAGAAAAGCAACTTTAAATCATGCAAGTTTAAGTAAAAGGGATCTTGGTATCATGGTGAAAGGAACCCGTGAAAGAAACCCACATACCTTAGCTTTGGAGAATATCTTGATGAAGATGGGATATGGAGATTTGAACCTTGAATGAGAGCCTTAGAATCCGAATAAGTTTGAGACTTGAATTTAGGAGATGAATTATTGTCTAAGTGTTTGAATGAGTATTGGGGAATATTTTGAATGATATGAGGGTAAAATAAGGCTAAGTATCAGTATTTTCACATATAGGAAGGCTTAGACCCAAGACTCAAAAGTCTTGGTCTGGACAAGAAAAATGTACAAAATTTACACAGGGGCACATTGCACCACAAACGCGCAATACTCATTGGAATTCAATTTTTGGGAAAATGAAATTGCGATTCGTTTTCTCTAGAATCGGGGTTAGACTCATTTCCCACTCAATTTGACCCCCTAAAAATGAATATGAAGTTGGATTTTATATATCATACACGGATTTTGAGATGTATGAAAATTACGATTCCGAAAACTTCCGAGGCACATTTTCAGGCACTTTTGGGGTCGTTTCAATATCTACCCCCTTGAGAACATTCGTCCCTGAATGTCAAAGAAACTTACATAAGAAGAGAAATCATGAAGGAATCAGCCCCATCAAGAATACAATAATACACTTAAACACCACCTTCAAAATCTCAATGCAAGAATCAAAATCATCATGAACTTGTCAATATAAACATGAATGCATTCAAATGACTTAGGAGCTGGAACATATGATTTGAAATCATAAAAAGGACTTGATGTGTTATCATAAGCTTGAATAGAATGAAAGAGATACAGATATTGCTCCTCCTTGCCCGCTCTGGCTCCCTGAGAGACACTTTCAACTGACGATTCCTCCAAAGGGCTTTGACGATCACCACATCCTTATTAATAAACTTTTCCACCCTTCCATCCAATGCCTCCACCAGGACCTCTTCCTAAGTCAACCTATCCTCCATAACACCCACAACCTCAAAGTATTCCATAGCACTAGAGTCATCAACACATCCCTACAACCTAGAAGCATACAAAACCGAACAAACCATATCCCTATTCATAGGCAACTCCAATTTGTATGCAACCTTACCAATCCTCCTTAACACTCTATAAGAACCCCCATATCTTGGGCTTAACTTACCCTTCTTACCAAAATGAACCACATGCTTCATGGGTGAAACCTTCAAATAGATCCAATCACCAACTTTAAATTCAAGCACCCTCCTTCTCACATCGGCATAAGACATTTGGCGAGCTTGGGTTGTTCTCAATCTTTCTCTAATCATTCTTACCTTCTCAAGAGTCTCTATAACCAGATCTAGACTCATCAAAGCCACCTCTCCTACCTCAAACTACCCAACCGGTGATCGACAACGTCTACCATAGAGAGACTCAAAAGGAGCCATACTAATACTAGAATGGTAGCTATTGTTATATGCAAACTCAATCAGTGGAAGATGATCATCCCGACTACCCTTAAGCTCCAATACATAAGCCCTAAGCATGTCCTCAAGTGTTTGGATAGTTCTTCTGGCTTGGCCATCCGTTTGAGGGTGAAAGGCCATACTAAGCTTTACCTTGGTTCCAAGACCTCATTGGAAGGACCTCCAAAAGTGCGAAGTGAACGATCCAATACGATGGACAAAGGAAACTCATGAAATCTCACCAAGTCATGAATATACAACCTAGCATAATCTTCAGCCCCATAGGTAGTCTTATCCGGTAGCAAGTGAGCTGATTTCATCATCCTATCAACCACAAACCAAATGGAATCAAAACCCTTTCTAGTCTTGGGCAACCCAACCAAACAATCCATATTAATATCTTCCCACTTCCAACTAGGAATCTCTATGTCTTGGGCTAGGCCACCCGGCCTTTGGTGTTCGACTATGACTTATTGGCAACCATGACAACTGGATACAAATATGGCAACGTCTCTCTTCATACCTCCCCACCAATATACCTTTCTGAAATCTCTATACATCTTAGTAGAACCGGGGTGAATTGAATAGGAAGAACCATGAGCCTCATCAAGAATATTTTTTCTCAAGCCATCAACATAAGGCACACATAACCTACCTTGGAATCTAAGGGTACCATCTCCACCTTGGAAGAAAACCTCCACCTTACCATCTTTTACCAATGCCGTCAATTCTAACAAAGCAGGGTCAAGATCTTGCTTAGCTTTCGCCATCTCAACCAATGAATATTTAGAGTCATCAACAATAACGCCACCATTATCAACCTCTTCCAATCTAACTCCCAATCTAACCAATTGATGGAACTCCCTAGCTATCCCTTTGTCACCATCATCAACATACACCCCATACAAATAGTGACGCCAAAATTTCAAAGCAAAGACCATGGTGGCTAATTCAAGATCATGGGTAGGATAATTCTTTTTCATGCATTCTGAGTTGTGTAGAAGCATAGGCTATCGCCTTACCATTTTGCATCAACACACAATCCAAACCAACTCTAGAAGCATCACAATACATAACAAATCCTTCCAGCGCTTCTGGTAGTGACAAAATAGGAGTGGACAGAAGCTTATCTTTTAATGTTTGGAAACTCCTTTCACACTCATCAGACCATACAAATTTGGCTTTATTTTGAGTCAACAAGTCATAGGAGAAGCAATAGAAGAGAACTCATTCAGAAACCTTTGGTAGTAACCCGCTAAGCCCAAGAAACTCCTAATGTCTGAGGGAGTCAAAGGTCTAGGCCAATTTCTAGTCACATCAATCTTTTAGGTCCCACCTTAATATCATCTCCTGACACTATATGATCTAGAAAGGCAACCTCCTTCAACCAAAATTCACATCTCTCAAACTTAGCATACAACTCCTTTTTCCCAAGATTTGCAACACTTTCCCCAAATGGTTCACAAGCTCTAACTAAACCAATACTTCTTCATTAGAGACCGCCACAACATGCCAAGGTAGGGTTTAAGATCTTATTCATGAAACCCATAAACATAGCTAGTGCATAAGTCAACCAATCGACTCCTCCCTAACTCAAAAGGTCACTCCTAGCCCGAAAGGGCACTTAGGGATATCACTTACCCCTTATCCTCACTTGGGGACAAAAACCCGAACCGAAGATCAATCTTAGAGAAGTGACTAACCCATTGAAGTTGGTCCAATAGATCATAAATCCTTGGGAGAGGGTACTCATTCTCTATGGTAGCCCTAATAAGTCACCGGTAATCAATACACTTTCTAAGGGAACCAACCTTCTCCTATGCGAACAACACTGGGAAACTCACTAGGAATGACCTAAAGGAACTCATCTATCACCAGAACAACTCAATTGATATAACTTAGGTTCAACACCCCTAACTTCTTACAAGATGATAAATGCCACCCTTTGGGAACAATTGTACCTGAAGACAAGAAATGGGCTTACCTCTTCACTACCACTCAGGAATGGGTTTATTAGGGAATAAGAATCTAACTCTACGGGTTCTACTATCCAAGGAGACACAACATCTTATGCAACTAATCCATCCCAAGTATGGCATCAAAATCCACTACATCAAACCCAATAAATCACAAGGCAAGACCTATAACAATATGAACACGAAACAATATCTATGAACTTTCTAACAATAATAGATTCAACAAAGTGGGGGCAGACTTTAAACGTTCACACAATAACTCGGGCACACTTGAAGCCCAGTAGTAATAAGAAAGAATAATGAAAAAGAGATAGTGGCACCCAGTCCCATCAAGGCATACATATTAAAACCAAAGGAAATTTCAACATATTGGTAGCAATGTTGGGTACCTCATCCCCTCCTTGAGCCCCTTGATCAATGTGACCACCTTGCCCTTATGGTCGGCCATCCTTACCTTTGTTGTGAGCATATGGACATTCCAGAATTTTGTGGCCTATCTCACCACACCCAAAACACATACCCGTGCTCCTCCAACATGCACCACTATGATTCCTCCTAAATTTTGGGCATCTAAGATGAGTCACCCCATTATCACCCCCTTTACTCTTATTGCATTTACGAGGACAATCCCTTCTCTTATGGTCCCTCTTCACCACAACCTTAACAAGAATTGGGGTCCCTCAAACATAGGCCTCTATGCACCTTACCACATGTTGGACACATAACATCACCCTTATCCTTAAGACTTTGGAACTTTATTCAAAATGGGCACTCTTGGCCTCAATACCCCTTCTTTTACCATTTGAAGCCTCGGGAGCACTCACTTGTTGATTGAGGTGAGTCGTCAATTTTTTCACCGCTTTGGCCAATACCCATAGAGCATTGCGAACCTCCATATTCGATATATCATCGTCTTAAGTAGCTTGAGACATATCCTAAAATGTAATAGTTAGGGATTAGCAATAAGCCCTAGGGGACCAAACTCTATCGCACCATAGATTATGAAGAACTGAATTATTTCCTAGAACACCTCATAGCCACCTATTCATAGTCATGGCACACTTCACAACCATGAGTAAGACTCTAAGCGATGAGGTGTGTTGGGCGCCGAGGACCTTATAACCTATTTTGATACCAAGTTTGTCACAACCTAAGTCTAAGGTCTAGACGTTAGACGAGAATGGAGAACCCGAAGAAACCCCAAACAAGCCTCTTAGCATATCATACACATATCTTTGGTCGCGAAAGTAATAAAATACATCATGAGATAGTAGATAGGGACAAACGGGTCTAAGGGAAAATTCTTATATCATAAACATCAAGAGTCAAGAGAGAGTCAAAGCTCAGAGCATAATACAAATATGTCCAACAATAACTCTAAAACATAGATACTTAGCGGGGGCCAAGATAAACTACCGGGTTCACCCTTATAGTCAACATATATACAAAAGAAGGATAGTCTTAGAACATAGTAGGAGATCATGAGTATCGTCCCCGAAATGGAGGACTCACCAAAGGGCAATGGATGAACATATAGCAATATGGCATGTATGGATGATGTTTGAATTAAACCATGCTTATATATAGGACATAACACATGTGTAAGGAGAGACCATTGTTAGTGCATATCCATGGCCTACCATCCCCTTGGAGAGGCAAATGAGGTACGAACGCCTCAATAGGTTGATGAGGTATAAACCCTACAACATGGTTGATGGAGTACAAACCCTCCAACATGGTTGATGGAGTACAAATCCCCCAATATTTTTATCAAGGTACAAACCCCTCGACATGGTTGCACGAGCCTACTACCTCCTGAGCGAGGCGATCGAGGTCCAAACCACTCAACAAGGTTACTCGAGCCTATAACTTCCCGAGTGAGGCTTGGTCAATTCCCAAAACTATAGAGATAATATAATATACATATGTTCCTTTCATCATCATAGCCATTCAACTCATAAGACATGCATTGAACCTTTAATTTCTCAAGAAACTCATAACCGGTTATTTTATAAAACACTTGGTGGGTGTGTATTGCTAGTGTAAATCATACAATTCAAGAGTGAAATCATGATAGAAAATTTCATGTAAAACCATCAATAGATACTTGGTGACATCCTTAAGCAACATATATCAACACCCTTTATCAAATGTCATAATAGATCTTAGATTCATAGGTCAAAACATACTAAAAAAACCATACTTTCATGAAAACCCAAAACATGGTGTGCAGTAAAATTTATAATAATTGAGACCTATGAGTAAATCAACTTTAAATTATGCAAGTTTAAGTAAAAGAGAGCTTGGGTATCATGGGTGGAAGGAACCCATGAAAGCAATCCACATACCTTAACTTTAGAGAATAGCTTGATGAAGATTGGAGATGGAGACTTGAACCTTGAATGAGAGCCTTATAATTCGGATGAGTTTGAGACTTGAATTTAGGAGATGAAATATTGTCTAAGTGTTTGAATGAGTATTGGGGAATGTTTTGAATGATATTAGGGTGAAATAAAGCTAAGTTTAGGTATTTTCACATATGTGAAGGGTTAGGCCCAAGACCCAAAAGTCTTGGATCGGACAAGAAAAACAGTGCAAAATTTACACAGGGGTGTGTCGCACTACAAACACACAATACTCACTGGAATTTGATTTTTAGGAAAATGAAATTGCAATTTATTTGCTCTAAAATTGTGGTTAGACCCATTTCCCACTCAATCTGACCCCTTGAACAAGATTATAAAGTCGAATTTTGATATTACACATGGATTTTGAGATATATGGAAATTACAATTCCAGACACTTTCGAGGCACATTTTTGGGTACTTTTGGGGTCATTTCAATTGCAATAATCAAAACAGAGTTTAGCTAAACAAGTTATAATTAACGATTTAAGCAGATATTAAGAGAAGATGTTGGGGATGTGCATATATGGGATTTGATCTACCAAATAGGAGATACTTGACTAAATGAGTTGATATTAAGTGAACAGGCTAGGATGCTTGTAACTCAAATCACCTATGATACATGAGTATTTCGTATGAATCAGCTAAGAAATGATACACAAAATGCAAAGGTCACACTTGCCTAAGAAGTCTCCGCAAAACCCCTAATACCATGGCCATTGAATCTATAAATGTGGACTTCAACTTAAACCCCAAGAGGTTTTTGGCCATTATATCTATTCCACACTCTAATAGTTTTAGCTAAGGAAATAATAAGAGATCTAAAACAAAACTCCAAGCTTGTAACTTTGAAATTTATACATTAAACTTAAGAACGGATATAAAGTCACCCAGATCAACTACAAATAACATAAGATATCACAGACCCAATAAATAGATCAAAGATCTATATCAAAAGCATACCTCCAAATAGGGGTTTTAGCCACTCATGCTAGAAATTAAAGATTCAGTACCATACATAATAGTAGAATTCATGTGTAACAAGACTGAGTACAAATCAGTTGATTATCACCAGCTAATCTTCTCCAATTTGATGTCCAAAAGCTTAAGACCCTAACTTCCCTTGTACTCTAAGAGAAAAGTTCTATGTATAACTACTATAGACTAAAATAGTTGATGTACAATGTCCTTTATAAAACTGCTTATATACTTTGTGCAAATGTGTGAATATTTGTGCTACAAAATACCATTCGGCGATCAATGCTGACCATGGCCGAGCAATTTGACGTTGCACCAAATGTGCACTTGAATGCTTTATTGTGCATCTTTATAAGGCTTTCTACACTGTAACATTAGGCAATGACTCTTTGCTCTATTATCCAATTTGGTGATATGACAAAATATTCTTTATATCGTCTCTCTGCTAGTGTTTTGGAGCTTTGGGTGTTGCAACTTTAGGCGATCACTTGTGCATTTTGGCGGATCACAGAGTATACTTTGTGATACCAAATTTGACTACCTTCTCGACTTGACTTAGAACCTTAATGGCTGCATTGATAGGCTATCTCCTTCAGCTTTCGATGGATCATTGAGAATGTCGACGACACTGCTTTTCACCGCCTTTTCACACTTTTGCTCACTTTTTGAGATTCCACCAAGTCTTGTCCATTTGTGAACTTTTAACTACATTTCCTATCATAACACATGCATATTTTTTAGAAGTTAGATTTATTAGTATACTAATGGGAAAGTTTCCTTGCAATCTATCCCCTAAATAGTCCAAAATATGGACTCATCAACACCCCCAACTTAAGCCTTTGCTTGCCCTCAAGCAAATCAAACATCAATCTATCTAAATCAGAGCTTGCAAATAGGGCCATAAGGAGCAACACATACATCTTCACCTTTTGCATCCCTTCTCGAACTTCCACAAACCACTTAAGTGACTTTGAAGCCTCAAGAGGTGACTAAGCAGTCATCAAAACATGGCTATGCTCATAATTGCTCATATAGCTACTAATCACCGCCTAAAAGTATCACCATTTGCTCTCATGCCAAAGAAGATCATGAACACTCAAGATTATGCCATTGCATTTTAGAGGATCTCTTCAACTCTTATTCTCCCAAATGAGAAATAGCATGTAAGCTTCAACCCATAAACTTGCCCTTATTCTCAATTAGAGTTCAGTTGAATTTCTTCTGGTCCAGAATCCCAAAGGACTTTGCTAGGACTGTAATGTAGGGTAAAGGTCGGGTAGGATAGCATATGATCAATAGTGGCTCATCCCTCCTTAAACTCTACATGTTCTTTTAGGCACAAAGGTTCTTTTGATCCCCTTTTATTCATCTCATTTTTTTTACATCTTTATTGCTTTGATTCATTGTCCTACGTGTCTCTCTTTTGCATTCTTTTTCCCAACAAGATTTTTTGCTATTTTTTAAAGGGTCCTCAATTTTTGACTTTTGTTTCTCACTTTTGCATTTCATTTCCTTCTAGGACTCCTTGATGTCTTTCTTTCTTACTTGCCCCTCTTTTTCCAACTCTTTAATGTGAGGCATTTCCTTCTTCCTGCTAACACCCCCAACTTAGCCTTTGGCCATTACTCTACTTTCAAGCTCATGGAGAGATCATAAGAAACAAAAAGGAATTGTCTTTCACAAACATGAGTTAAGGTTACAAGGTTACCAAAGAAGGGATCAAGGCTCAAAAGGGCTTCAATAAGGATTAATTTCACTACCAAGGGATGTCACTATTTCAAATTGCACTAATGGAACTAAAGAAGGCATAAGGTCCTTTCCTAATCTTAAATTAACCAAGTTACTCCTTAAAATAATCTAGGCAATTTCTAGATGATACAATACATGCATTTCAATAAGATAACTAATCCCACATTGGCAAAATATCTTTGCATCCAAACAATGGCCCAATTGGTCACACAATCAACTCAAAATTCCTTAAATCCATTCAGGGATGGATTTACCAAGAAAGGACTAATTAGTGAGTAAATGCTCCTTGTCCATGGTACTATCTAAATCAGAGATACAGAACATCAATGCTTGGATTGTTAAGGACTAGAGACACGATATTTATTTGCACGCTTGTCATCTTTGCACAGAATTTACCAAAAATTTGCAATCATTTATCCATTCAACATGAAAAACAAAAGAAATAACAAAAATAAACATAACTCAATTGCAACCTATATTAAAATTTATTTATAATTCAAAAAGTTAAAAATTGTCTAGATATCCATCACTAGCATCAACATTAAAATAAAGTACCATTGTCTTATCAAAAATAAAATCATAAATCATCCAGAAGATAGAAAATTCCTCAGGCTCACCCCTTCCTAACAAAATAAACATTGCCCTTAATATGCAAGGAACGACAAAGAGTAAGCATAAGAGTAAGTAGTGAGTATGAGAATCCCTTTATCAAGTCAATCCTATTGTGGTAGTGGAGCTGGAGAAGACGTCGTAGGGACATCAATGCCCTCTTTTGCTAGTGTGCTCTCATGATCAATGTTGGGCCTAGTAAGCTCAGGCTCACTTACACTGGATGTACCAATCATAGACTAATCCTAAATAGATGCTGCAGTCACTGCTTCCACCATCTCGTTCTCCACCATATCTAGCTTTTCTTGGTCCTCTTGGCTCTGGTCTACTCCCAATTTATTCTTATAAGTCTTTAGGGTGCTTGCCTCCTAGTGTTCTTCCTCCATTTAGGATTGTAGCGATATGAACCTTCAGTGGTTGATCTTTTCGACCACCAAAAAATATCCTCAAATCGATGGATCGGAGGGATGCCATCTCCTTCTTAAACTCATCAATATTAGCTTTCAAAGCTGATGGATCTATACTACCACCACCTGCTTTCTCAACCGCTATCATCTATCTTTTAAACTGGTTAACTCCTTTTCATAGTTGTCAATCATGAGCCTATCCATTCTCAACTTGTAAGCCTCTATTAACTCACCTTTGTTTTGCCTCAGCCTCAACATATGGCTTCAAAATGTTAGCTATGGCTACCTCAACTAACTTGGGCACATATGAATCAACCCTTGTGGTCCAGAGATTAGCAATTTTGGCTAGGGAGCCAATCGCGAAAATAGTGGCTTTGGTGAGTGGAGGTTGGTCATCTGTGGCCTATGACTCTGTAGAACGAACAACAGTAGAGAAGGAATGTGTAGTAAAAAAAAGAAGATATACCTACCTTGGTGCCCAGGTCTGTAGCTTTGGACTGAAGGGCCTCAACATCAATCACCGGTGTTGTGTCAGCCAGCTTTTTCCGAGCTTTGTACTCCTCATTCCTCAGGTACTCAGCCTTAATCCGTCGAATATCAGTGGTCGCTAATAGAGTCCCTTCCGAATCAATCTTTTTGTTCTTTGGGACTCTGGCTTGCTTGCATAAGGCTGTAATAAGACATGGAAATAGCAATGAAGTTTGCTCCTATTTTGCTTTAGAGAGTATGTATGAGGCGATGATGGATCCAAGATTCAACTTCTCTCTATCCATGATGCAACTAACTAGCGCGATTTTGGCATGGCATAATACACATTTATTCTGAGAAGGTATCAAATAAATATTAATGAATCCAAACCGAAACTGTGCAGGTATTTGTAACTCTTTCTTCTCAATGATTGCTCCCTTTTTCAACCATGAAGGAACAAGAATTCCAATTAGCAGGGCCAACCATGCTTTGTATCTTTAATGGTTTGGAACTATAACAGATCTTTTAAGTAGCTCTAACTCTTAAAGGTGAAGCCCAATATATCATTAATCTCAGTCTTTCTACATAGAACTTGTACATCCCAAACCTCTACAACATCAAGGGGTTTTGACACAATTGGCACCCTGCATCTGCTCTTGGGAATAACTTGGCCATATGTTTTCTAGAATTCACACACAAAATGAGGCATATATGGATCCCGAGGTTTTGTAAAGCTCTAAAAATATAGAATTTAAGAACTTCCCAAACTTCTTGGTACTGATAAGTTAATTCCTCTATTAATAATTGTTTTTCCTCCAAAATTGTCCTATGCCTTTCAGACCTGAGCCTATTTAAGAACTTTGGAGTTTTGGTTTCTTGAGATTTATGAGAGGAATGTGAGATAGTGTCATGTAAGGCCTTGGTTCTGGACTCATTTTTATGCCTCTTCGGGTTACACTCTATTTGCAATGGTGAGGGTCTTGCGGACTTGGCTATAACATGCTTTTGCTTGGTCATTCTGGATGATATACTCCGATATCCTTGTGAGAAGCATTGACAAAAAATCAAGCACAAGAATTTATCATATGGAAATCATTTAGAATAGACAGGTCAACTAGACTGCAAATCCTGCTCGGTGAATCGCCAAGCTGATTCGGCGGTCAAACAGGTCGTTACCTTTTTGAATAGGTTTTAGACTTAGGATTATTGCTACTTTCAGTGGAAATCATGCTCATTCAACGATATGCTGAATTGCTTTGGTGACAAAAAAGGTTCATTATCGAAAGTTGCAATAGTCCCTCAAAAAGATCAGGCAATTAAGGCTGTGTATGTGTGAATTGGGCACATCACTGAGAGTACTTAGGCGGTCAAAATGACCATCGCTAGTAGTGACTGACAAGTCCCTTAATCTATTCACTAACACTTCAACAATATTCAAAGATCATATGGATGAAAATCACATACTAACCCATCAAAACACATTAATACATGCTTAACTATTGATTATCACTATCACATGGTCTCTATGGCTTTACACTCAGTCAAATGATAACTTACCCATAAGAATGAGGTCACTCAATCTATCATAGGGCAAGTTCAACAACTTAAAGGAGATCATGGGTAACTCAAACTTCACCCATAGCCCATAGAAGCAATCAATCCAACAGGCAAGCATTATGTTAGGGACAATATTTGGGGTCAAACCCATAATTTATCATTGAGTAAGAAATCCTTCATTCATGAACCTAACCCTACTCAAATATACCCCAATTTCAACATTCATAAAAAGATACCAAAACCCACAATAAATCATTCATATATGCAACACAGGGGTCAAGAGTAACACTAAAGTCCTACCCACTCAATTCTCAGCAAAAATTTCAAAGTTTAAGGCATGCTTATCATATTACAAGCCCTGATCAACATCACAAATAATGACCATCATCAAAAAAACTAAAATAAGGGCTAAAAACATATCTTCTGGGTAGTGAGACACAATGAAACCTTTGGTGATGCCCTTTGATAAATATCTTCAAACCTCTTTGTGAAAATTTTCAAAGAAGAGAAAAGGGAGAGGTATTGGCATGAAAGGGAAGTGAAAAGAAGGGAAGGTGGGAAGTGAAAGGGCCAAGGTATTGGAAAATCCTTAAGAAGGTCGATGACAACTCAGCCAAGGTGATTCACTGATTTTATATTTTTCTCTCTAAATTCGATAACACCTCAAGAGTCACCTTATGCTCAAAGTGTGGTCAAACTGATGATTGCTAATATGGCTCGGCGATATGCCGGGTAGTCCTTCTTGGTCGCCCATATCAACTTACCACTCCTATTTTTCTTTGTCAACCCTGCACAATTCAACACCCATTATTCAAACTTAAAAGAAGTAAAATACTCACCTTAAGTTGCCTCCCAAGTAGTGCCCTAGTTACCATCGTAGCACAACATCATTCTTTTTCATTGCAAGTTATCGCCGATTGGCCCACTAATGAAATATCCTAAGATTATCTGTTGATTTCAAAGCTTTGAATATGTTGAAAACAACCTCCTCATCATTCACTCTGAATTTCAAATCTCTACTCTCAACATCAAATATATCTCACTCGGTGGCTAAGAATGGCCTCCCTAAGATTATTGGCACATCCGTGTCCACTTTGCAATCCAAAATAACAAAATATGTAGGAAGGATGAATTTATCTACCTTCATCAACACATCATGTAAAATTCCCACTGGTCATTTAATAAATCAATCAACCATGAGTAGTTTCATTGTGGCTAGTGAAGGGGTCTCCAAGCCCAATTCCTTAAATATAGCTAAAGGCAGAGGATTTATTCTTGCCCCCAAATCACAAAGAGTTTTACTAAATTTTGAGGCTCCTATCGTGCATGGAATGGTGAACGCCCCTAGGTCTTCTTTCTTTACCACTAATTTTTGTGTCAAGATTACATTGCAATTGTGAGACACTTCAACTGTCTCACAGTTAAGAGTCCTCTTCTTTGTCACCAATTCTTTCATAAACTTAACATATCTTTGCATTTCAATTAATGCTTCCACAAGTGGAATATTTATTGACATTAAATTTAACATAGAAAGAAAATTTTGAAACTTAGCATCCTCTTCTTTCTTCTTCAACCTTTGTTGGAATGGAGAATCAACTTTGACTTGAGATGTTTTTGACCTCACAACTGGACTGGAAGTTTTGGGGAGAGTGTTCTTGGCTTTCGCTGTATTATCCCCATTCTTCTCTTGCTTATTACTCTTAGGATTGCCTAGAACATCATCACTTACAACCTAAGCTTTATGCTTATCATCTTCCACCATAATAACTTATTTTTCTTCTACCTCTTTAAAGCCTTCGTGAGCAACAAGTGATAGTTTAGTGCCTTCAACCACCTTTCACTACGACTAGTTATCACTAAATATTGTTGATCATTTTTGATTTCCCATGTAATCATATTCTTCATTATAACCTCTTTAAATGGTGCACCCTCAAACATCAGCTCTCCGGTATGTCCCATAACATTAACACTTTTACTATTTTCTCCCATGATGTTCTTGGTCAAAAGACTAAGCTGGGTTACCATATGTTCTTATCTATTTCTTGGTGTGTAGCAAACTGCTTCTTGGTTGGGCGTCTGTGGCTTGAAGGTACTATGTCTTCTCTTGTGTACCATGCTCAATTAATCTTTGTCATGCCATCCCAGAGGTTACAAGCTTCAGTGAATGATTATGTCATTGAGCCTCCTCTTACTACTTGATTAGCTACTCCTTTGTTTGTAGCATCAAGACTCACGTAAAAGTATTGCAAGAGCATATGGTCTAAAACTCCATGATTAGGGCACTGAAGCAAGAGCTTTCAAAACCAGAGCCATGTTTCATGCAACGATTCACGCTCTATCTGCTTGAAGTTATGAGATTTATATTAGGGCACTGAAGCAAGAGCTTTCAAAACCAGAGCCATGTTTCATGCAACGATTCACGCTCTATCTGCTTGAAGTTTTCAATACTCTTTCTTAAATTTATCATCTTTGATGGAGGAAAAAATCTCTCAAGGAATGTATTTTGCAGCCCCTCCCATGAAGTAATAGAGCTACAAGGTAACTCCATTAGCCACCTAAATGCCTCTTCGATGATGGAGAAAGGAAATAACCTTAGTTGAATGGCTTCCTAGCTCGCTCTCCTGAAGTTGAATGAGAGACATACATCAAAAAAGTTCCTTAAGTGCTCATGAGGATCTTCATGGCTGAGCCCTCTGAAAAATCTATTTAGTTGGAGGAGTTGCGATATAGTGCTCGTTACACGAAAATTAACTCCTCCAGCTAACGGGAGGTAGTCGGATAGCACTGGTGCTTCCAATCTAATCCCAATTAATATCTTACATCTCGTTCATTCCCCCAAAATTCTCACCATGAATGATTTTATCATCCTCCATCTTTACACCTACTATTCAATCATAAAAAAACAACAAGAAAACGTCATCTGCATAATAATCCAATTTTAAAGGTTAGGGTCGATCCCATATGGAATTATTGTTCAACCCGAAAGTGACTCATTGGACCAAGTAATTATAGGATCTGGGGGTTGCAATAATCAAAATAAGAGTTAAGCTAAACACGTTCTAATTAACAATTTAAACAACTATTAAGGAAAGATGTTGGGGATGTGCAGATTTGGGAATTGATCTACTAAATGGGTCTAAATACTTGACCAAATGAGTTGATATTGAGTGAATAAGCTAGGTTGCTTGTAACCCAAATCACTTATGATATATAGGAGTTTTGTATGAATCAACTAAGAAATCACACATGGACCACCAAGGACACGCTTGGCCTTAGAAGTCTCAGTAAAACCCCTAATACCTTGTCCATTGAATTCATGCCTGTGGACTTCAACAAAAACCCCAAGAGGTTTTTGGCCATTATGTCATTCCACACTCTAATTTTTCTGGCTAAGGTAATAATCAGAGATCTAAAACAAAACCCCATTTTTACAACCTCAAAATTTATACATTAAACTTAGGAACGAATATATATTCACCCAAATCAACTACAGATTAGTCAAGATATCACAGACCCAATAAATAAATCAAAGACCCATATCAAAAGCTCATCCGTAACATAGGGGTTTTAGCTATACATGCTAGAAATTAAAGATACAATACCATACATAGTAGTAGATGTCATCTGTAACAAGATTGAGTACAAATCAGTTGATTATCACCAACCAATCTTCTCTAATTTGATGTCAAAAAGCTTAAAACCCTAACTTCCTTTGTACTCTAAGAGAAAAGTTCTATGTATAACTACTATAGACTAATTGTTCTGATATGGAATGAACAGATGATGTATAATGTCCTTTCTAAAGTTGCTTATTTACCCAGGACAAATGTGTGAAAGTTTATGCTATAAAATGCCATTCGGCGGTCAAGGTTGACCATCATTGAGCATGCCGGCGATGCATCGAATGTGCACTTGACCACTTTCCTGTGCATCATTATAAGGATTCTTACACTGCAACATTTGGCGATGACTCTTTCTTTCGCCTATCTAATTCAGCAATGTGCCAAAATATTCTTCATATCACCTTTTTGTTAATGTTTTGGGGCTTTGGGTGCTGCAACTTAAGGTGATCACTTGTCCATTTTGGTGGATAGCCGAGTATACTTTATGACATCGAATTTGATTGTATTTTTGACTTGATGTGGAACCTTGATTGCTGCATAGATAGGTGATCTCCTTGAATGTTCGGTGGATCACCGAGAATGTTGGGACATCAGTTTTTATTGCCTTTTCACACTTTTACTCACTTTTCGAGATTCCACCAATTCTTGTATATTTGTGCACTTTTATCTCTATTACATGTCATAGTACAATCATATTTGTTAGAAGTTGGAATTATTAGTACACTAAGGGCATAGTTTCCTTGCAATCTAACCCCAAAATGAGTTCGAACATACGGACTTATCACCCAGCATGAATTCAAACCGATTCTCTGAAATAGACACTCCTTTTCTCACGCACATCTCCACCACTCTCTCCCAAACTTTCACAATGTATCTTAATAACTTGATACCCCTATAATTGTTATAGTTTTAAATATCACCCTTGTTCTTTTACAATAGAACCATTGTACTCCTCCTTCATTTATCAGACATCCTGGCCATCTTCATAATAGCATTGAACAGTCTAGTTAACTACTCTATACCATCTTCGATTATGTTCTTCAAAAAATACACCAGAATATTATCAGGTCCATTACCCTCCCTCTCTTCATCCTACTAATCACATATCTACCCTCCTCAACTCTGAACCGCCTGAAATAACCAAAACCTTGATGACTATTGGAGTGAGGCAACTTACTCAGCTCAATATCTCTATCTTCTTTTTCATTTAAGAGTTTATGAAAGTAAGCTTGCCACATCAGATTAATGGAAGTCTGATCCACCAGCACCTTACCCTTCTCATCCTTAATGCCCTTCACTTCGTCCAAATCGTGAGCTTTCCTTTCTCTCTTTTATGCGAGCCTATATAATATCTTGTCCCTGCCTTTATCACTTAGCTCCAAATACAAGCACTCAAACACTGTTGTCTTAGCACTCGTAACTGTCGTCTTCACGTTTGTCTTTGCCATCTTATAGATTTACTTAAGCCTTTGCTTTTCATCCTCATCCCTACACTCCAACCACTTCGTATAAGCAATCTTCTTAGCTTTCACTTTGCCTTGAACTTCATTATTCCACTACCAATCATCTTTGCTTCTTTTAGCTCAATAGGAAAGAACGAGTCAAAGAAAACTACAAGAAAAAAGCTTATTAAAGACCAAAATTTAGTAACAAGTTATAAATATGGTCCCTAAAATATACTTATAGGATGATTTTATATACTGATATCTAATTTATTATAATTTTTAGTGGGACATAAAGGAATAGCGAGAATGAAAAGTTTTTCATTAATAAAGACTCTAAAATTTTTCTCTCTCTCTTTCCATCTAAAATCGGCAATTTGTAGATAAGCCCCATAAATCTGTACCACCGTTGAAGCCCTAACAATTTGTAGTGTATTTGTTGAAGTGTAGTTCAACAAAGCTTTTCTCTGTGAAAATTCCTAAATCCATAGAAGATATCATAAAAGTGTAGCTAAACTTTTCATATACTAAACTTTTCATATATTCCTTCTTTATCTGATTCATCTCTTTCTTCTTATTTTCTAGTAGAATCTAAAAATGTTTCTGTCATTTTTCTTTATGGAGGATTGAATATTTTGTGATACTAATTCCTTTGGTTTAGGACTAAAATTATTCTAGGGTTTGAGGGTAGCTGAGGAGACATTGGAGAGTTTATTTTATAATTTTTCTATTAGAATTTTGTTATAAGTTGATTGAAGTGCCAAATTTTCTTAGTCACTCAGATTTATTTCTTATTATATGATGATCTGGTTGGGTATTTTTTTCATCAGAATCTCTAATTTTAGTTAATGTATTTTGAATTTATATGAATTTTGTTTGTATAATACTGAAAAAATTAGACGAGAACGACAATATATTGTGACCAAGTTTTGTTAAAGCATATCAACTAGTTTTTTTAAATTTGTTTACTCAGTAGTATAAGGATTCCAATAAGCACTAAATCTATTTATTTACACAAAATTTTGTCAATTTTTTTCTCAAACTTAACTCTATTTTTGCTATGTATCATTTTTGTAATTTTGAATATAGTTGCAAGGTGGAATTGATTTTCTATTCAACTTTTGCCTCAATTAGCTACTCATGAAAGGTAACATGTACTTAGATTTTTTTTATTTTTTTGTGTTATATTTCACTAATAATGTGTTTGAATTATTAATATTTGTATAATGCTGTATCTTACTATTTGATGAATACATTGTTAGATTCTGTTTAATTTCTCTTTCCTCCTTTATTTTTGTTCTTTTTCATATTGGATTTTGAAATTAGATTAGCTTTAATTTCATAACATAATTATGGTCAACTGAGTTATAGTAAACGAAACAAGAATAAAGTGAGGTGAACTGTAATGAAATATTTTGATTAATTTAATTATTTTATTTGAACTTTGGAGACAATTTACGAAGAGGTCATCATATCCAAATCGTGAGAGAATTTTGTTTACTTATCCCAAGAATAGTAGAAGCTTTGTTTCTGCTTAATTTGGACAACTTGTGGTTTTTGCTTACTTTGGATCAATGCTTCTTGCATATCAACCTTAAGCATACATCTCAGAGTTAACCCTGTCCTTCCATACCCCTTGACTAACTTCTGACTCATCAAAATGTTATCACTAATCAACCTTCCAGGGCAAATGCAAATTGAGATTGACTAATTAATATATCCATTATGGGCTGTAGTCTATTTGTGAGGATCTTTGATATAAACTTATACAGAATAGAGCAACAAGATATGGGTCTATACTCCTTTACAGTAGTAGGATTCCTAACCTTAGGTATCAAGGTTACCATATTACAGTTCAACGGGGGATATAATTTTTCAGTTCAAATAACTTCAAGATTGTGGACGTGATCTCTTGCCCAACACTGGACCATTCTCTTTTGAAAAAAAAATACATTCAAACCATCTCCTCCTAGTATTTTGTAGTCATCAATACCTTTTAGAGATTTCTCTATCTCTTTTGGGATTATAAAAGTAATGAGTTATCGTTGCTGGCTTCTATTTAGGACTGCTCCACTGGCATATAGATCTAGGTTGGTTGCTGGTAGGTAGTCTACTACTATCCTTAGCAGGTTCTTATAGAATCCTATAATCTCATGCTTTAACTTGATCGTCATTTGTTGTCCTAGAGCCACTTGCTAGTTGTAATATTCTAATATGATTAGAAGCAGTTCTGCTTTTCAACGCTGCAAAGAAATATGCAGAGTTAGAATCTCATAGTTACATCCACTCTATTCATGATTTTTGCTGGAGAATACTTTCTTCCACTATTGACCATTTCTCCAACTTTGTCTTTCTTAACTTCTTTTTCTCATATAAGGTTTGGGCTACATTTTTGTCTCTCATCTGTCCTTGCAATTTTGATAATGCTACTCTGGCATTCTTAATCTTTTGTGGAACAGTTGAAAACTCCTGAGTATTAAGACATTTCAGTTCTTGCTTTATATTTTTCAACCTCATCCAAACCATTTTAATATTTCCCCGCTACTGATTTGCACCATCCCTCTACCACTTTTGCAAGAAATTATCATGATGTCTAGATGATTCATAAATTTGAATGGTCTAGGCTTGATCTGATTTTTTTGAGTAAAAGACATGCAAATAGATGAGTAGTCAGAAAAACCAAGCTCCAATATCTATACCTCTATTTATTGCATAATTGTCACCTAACATAGATTTACCAATGCTTTGTCTATGCTGCTAAATACGTTCCCATAAGTCCATATGTATGTCTCACCATTTGTTCTCACCTTATTTAGCCTAGTTTAATCTAGTAGTTTTTGAAAATCTCTAGTTTTGGCATTTATAACCTTAGAACCATGCATTCTATCCTCTTGATGTAACACTACACTGAAATCCCCCATTGTAAGCCAAGGTCCTTGAGTGTTGCCATTAATCTTAGTAAGTTTTGTCCATAAGCTTCTTCTATTCTCCACTATATGAAGACCATCAATTTATGAAAAATAGAATTTTGTAGGAGCTACTGAGCATTTAACATAGCCATGAATCACATGATCAATCATAGTAAGTATTTCAAAATCTATTATTTTAGGATCCTAAATGAGCCAAATCTTGCCTCTATTGCTCTGCACATAGTTAGCATGCCACTCTCATTTATAAGAAATTTTATTAATGATATTTTCTGCTATACACTACTCTGCCCTTGTTCCTAATTCTATTGTCCTTGTGGTTTGATCATAGCTTCACCTAAAGGACTAAAGCTATTTGTTGTATTCAAGCATGATAGTTCTGGGATCATTGTGTTCCTTGTCATCAACTTGTAATGTACATATATCCATTCATTAGCATTAGATTGCTCCTTATCAACTGCCTTGGGCAAACTCTTATGTTGAATCACTTTTGCATTACTAGGTTGCATGTTGTTATTGTTCTGGGAGGAACATTGTCTATATTTCCACCTCCTCCTTTGGCTTGCCATTCTTGCACTGGGTTTCTAAAACTTTCCACCTATTTGGTGTTATCCATTTCAATCTGCTTCACTGGCGGGGCTTGTTTGATCTCTTAAGTTAACTTATTCCAGCTAGTTTTGTGGTCATGACCCACTTGTAGGCACAGGGATTTGTGGTATATTATGATACTTCTGGGGTTGGTTTGGGTTGTGTGTTGATGCAAAATGATAAGGTCATAGCATATGCTTCTAGACAACTCAAGGTATATGAAAGGAATACCTTGCCTATGATCTAGAGTTAGTAGCCATTGTATTTGCATTAAAGATTTGGCGTCACTATTTGTATAGGATGCATGTTGATGTGTCCACCGTTTATAAGAGCCTTCAATATGTCTTCACTCAAAAAGATCTCAACTTGAGGCAAAAGAGATGGTTAGAACTTCTTAAAACTATGATATGAGTGTGCATTATCATCTGGGTAAGCAAATGTAGTGGTAGATGCTTTGAGTAGGTTGTCTATGGGTAGCCTAGCTCATGTTGATGGTGGTGATAGGGAAATAGCTAGGAAGGTCCATCAATTAGCTAGATTAGGGGTTAGGTTAGAAGAGGTTGGTGATGATGGTGTTATTATTGTTGATGGGTGTAAATCTTCATTGGCAGATAAGGTGATAGCAAAACGATTAGGTTGGAAGAGATTGGTGATGATGGTATCGTTATTGGTGACGGGTCTAAATCTTCCTTGGTTGATGAGGTGATAGCAAAATAAGACATTGACTCCTCCTTGCTTGAATTGAAGGCCTTGGTGAAAGAGGGCAATGTAGAGGTTTTCTCCCAAGAGGTAGATGGTGCCCGTAGGTTCCAAGGTAGGTTGTGTGTGCCTTGTATTGACGGTTTAAGGGAGCAAATCCTTGATGAGGACCATAATCCTTCATATTCTATCCACCTCGGTTCCACTAAAATGAATAAAGACTTGAGGGATATGTATTGGTGGGTAGGCATGAAGAGGGACATTCCCAAATTCATTTCTGGTTGCCATAGTTGTCAACAAGTTAAAGGCGAACATCAAAGACCAGGTGACCTAACCTAAGACATAGAGATTCCTACTTGGAAGTGGGAGGTGATTAATATTGATTTTTTTGGTTGGGTTGCCCAAGACTAGGAAATATTTTGATTCCATTTGGGTTGTGTGGATCTGATAATAAAATCTGCTCACTTTCTACCGATTATGACCACATATGGGGCTGAAGATTATGCAAGGTTATACATTCATGACTTGTTGAGGTTACATGGGGTTCCTTTGTCCATCATATCGGATTGTGGTGCTCAATTTACTTCACACTTTTGGAGGGCTTTTCAAAGGGGTCTTGCTAAAAAGTTTACCTTAGTACAACCTTCCACCCTCAAATGGATGGGCAAGCCGAGAGGACCATTTGAACCCTTGAGGATGTGCTTAGATCATGTGTGATGGAACTTAAAGGTAGTTGGGGAGATCATCTTTTGTTGATTTAGTTTGCCTACAATAATAGCTATCACTCTAGCATTGTTAGGACTCCTTTTGAGGCTCTTGTTGGGAGACATTGTAGGTCACCAATCGGTTGGTTTGAGGTTGGTGAAGTAGTGTTGTCGAGACTAGATCTGGTTATAGAGGCTCTTGAGAAGGTTAGGATGATTAGCGAAAGGTTGAAAACAACCCAAAGTCGTCAAAAATCCTATGCCGATTTGAGAAGAAGAGACCTTGAATTCGAAGTGGGTGATTGGGTCTATTTGAAAGTTTTCTCCAATGAAAGGTGTGGTTTGTTTTGGTAAAAAGGGGAAGTTGAGTCCAAGATATGTTGGTCCCTATGAGGTGATAAAGTGGGTTGGCAAGGTAGCTTATGAGTTGAAGTTGCCTAGTGAAATGAATTTGGTTCATCCGTTGTTCCATGTTTATATGTTGAGAAAATACATTGGTGATCCTAATTCTATTGTGCCTCTTGATGTTGTGTGTGTTTTTAAAGATAATATGTCTTATGATGAGGTTTCGGTTCATATTTTCGATAGGCAAGTGAAGAGATTGAGGAACAAGGAGGTGGCATCTGTTAAGGTCCTTTGGAGGAACCAACAAGTCAATAGTGCTACATGGGAGGCCGAAACGGACATGCAAAAGAGGTATCCTTATCTTTTCGACTCCACTCAAGCCTAAGGTACTAATTTTGAAAGTGATACATGGGAGGCCGAAGCGGAAATGCAAAAGTGGTATCCTTATCTTTTCGACTCCACTCAAGCCTAAGGTACTAATTCTAAGTCCACTATGTGATTTCAAGCCTTATATTTCAGCCCCTATGTTATTCATATGCATTCATGTTTAAGTTAGCAAACTTATGATGATTTTACACTTATGTTGAGATTTTGAAAATGGTGTTTTAAATGTAATGTTACATTCTTGTTGGGGCTGATTTTTTTATGACCACTCTTGTCTTGTACATCTATTTTACATTCGGTGATGCATGTTCCCAAGGGGGAGATATTGAAACGACCCCAAAAGTTCCCAAAAATGTGCCCCGAAATGCACAAAATTTTAAATTCCATATATCTTAAAGTCTGTGCTCGATATAAAAAATCTGACTTCATATTCTTGTTCAAGGGGTCAACACTAGGGGGAGAAGGGTTTAACCTGATTTAAGAGAAAAGATTAGTAATTACGAAATTCCAAAGTGCGAATTCTAGTGAGCATTTTGTGTCGCTTCCGCGATGTGCACCTATGCTATTCTGGGACTGGTTTTTTTTAGTTCAGTACAAGAATTTTAAGTCTTGGGCCTAAGTGTTTCCAACCGTGTTTTTAAATATATTTAGCCATATTTCACCCTCATACCATCCTAAACATTCACCAATACTCACTCAAACACTTAGCCATATTTTTGACTCCTAAATTCAAGTCTCAAGCCCTCATCTAGAACTAAGGATTTCCTTCAAGCTTCAAGTCTCCATTTTCAATCTTCATCAAGAGTTTCTGTAAAGCTAAGGTATGTGGGTTTCAACCATTGGGCCCTTCCACCCATGGTGCCCTAATCTCCTTTTTACTCAATTTGCATGATTTAAAATTTATTTTACAAATGGGTTTACTAGTATGAACATGTCTATGAACTATGTTAAAGCTATGTAAAGTTGTGACTGTTTTGCTATGTTTTGAGCCCTAAATCTTGGATCTATTGTACGATTTGATGAGGGGTTTTGATGTATATTTCTTGAGGGCATTGCGAATTGTTGATTGATGGTTTTACAATGGATTTTCTTGCATGATTTCATCTCTAAATTGCATGGTCTTGTACCCCCATTACACACCCGCCAAGTGTTTGA
>DF358955.1:3147-25822 GCA_000787875.1 Solanum virginianum | reverse complement strand
GTCCAACTATGGTTTCTTGAGGAATTGAAGGTCCAAAGTATGAGATATGATATGAATGATGTTATGATGATGAAATGATCTTATGTATATGATAAATCATATATAAAGTATTTCATCAGACCATGCCCAATATCGAGGGACTTAAAGTCCGAATAACCTAGATAGGAGTTCGTACTCATCAACCTAGTGAGGGGTTTGTACTTTACCACCAGGGTGATGGGCTGACATCATCATCAAACTAGATGAGGGTTTGTAGTCATCAACCTAGTGATAGGGTTATGCATTTTGATTATGATGCCTATCTCTTATTGCATTGCATCCTACATATAATTGATCATACATGCCATGTTGTTTTATTATGCCTATTGCCTATTATTATGTATTTTGATTATGATGCCTATCTCTTGTTGCATTGCATCCTATATACTTAATACATTCAAACACACTAACGCATACTCTTGCCTACATGATATCACCATGTAGGAATCGGAGCCCAAGTTGATCATCCTTCTCCTCCTTGTGGCTTGTTCGATACTACTCAAGCTAGTTGGTGAGTCCTCCATTCTGGGGACGTTTATCTATGTTTCTCTTATTATCTATTGAGACACTCTCCTTTATGTCCTACTTGACTATGAGGGTGAGCCCAGTTGCTTTGTCTTGGCCACCGCTATTAACTATGTAGTAGAGATATTTGTTGGACATGTTATATATCTATGATATGAGCTTTGACTCCTTGTCTCTTGATTATGATGTTATAGAAGCTTTTCCCTTAGTCCTATTGCCCCTATTCTTACTCTTTATGACTTTTATATGCTTCCGCGACCAATGATGTGTAATGATAAGTTAAGAAGCTTATTTGGGGTTCCTTCGGGTTCCCCATTCGCCATGTCACATCTAGGACCTAGGCTTAGGTCGTGACATGGTGAATAAAGAATGTTGTACTTCTATGCTTGTGGGTGATATGGACTTGTCTCGGCTCATAACTTATGCTGAGTAACTTGAAGGGGAGAAACTCAGGAAGAAAAGGAGATGTTTATGTTACTGGTATGTTAAAAGTTTATGATTACGATGTTTATGCTTTATTAGATACAGGTGCCACTCTTTCTTTCATTAATCCTTTTGTTGCTAATAAGATTCATATGTGTCTTGAATTGTTGTGTCGAGCCTTTGAGGTGTCTACCCCCGATGGTGACTCCATTATTGCTGGAAGAGTCTATAGGGGTCGTCATATCTCTATATTGCAGAAAGTATTGCCTTGTGATATTATTGAGCTTGACATGGTGGATTTTGATATTATTCTTGGGATGGATTGGTTACATGCATATCATGGTTCCATTAATTGTAGAACTCATAAGATTAATTTCTAATTTCCTAGTAAGCCCGTCTTTGAGTGGGAAGGTCATAATTATATGGTTAAGGATAGGTCCATTTCTTGTCTTAAGACCCGAAAATTAATTTCTAAGGGTTACATTTATCATCTTATAAAGGTTTGGGATATTAAGTCTCAAGTCCCTCGTATTAAGTCAGGTTTGGTGGTCAATGAGTTTCTTTATGTCTTTCCCAATGAGCTTTTCGGTGTCCCTATTGAAAGGGAAATAGATTTTGGTATAGACCTCCTTCCTAATACACAACCCATTTTCATTCCCCTTTACTGTATGGCCTCGACGGAGTTAAAGAATTTGAAGGACCAATTGAGGGATTTATTAGAAATTTTTTTATAAGGCCTAGTAAGTTACTTTAGGGTGCACCAGTGTTGTTTGTAAGAAAGAAAAATATCTCACTTAGAATGTGCATCGACTATCGGCAACTCAATAAGGTCACTGTAAAGAATAAGTATCCCTTGCCAAGGATAGATGACCTATTTGATCAACTACAAGGGGCTAGTCATTTTTCTAAAGATTGATCTTCATTTCAAATACTACTAAATGAGGGTGAGGGAGTGTGATATCCCAAGATTTCTTGTTCGACTAGATATGGGTATTTTGAAGTTGTAGTGATGTCATTTGGCTTAATTAATGCACTGAAGATACTTATGGATATCATGAATAGGGTCTTTAAATCCTACCTAGATATGTTCATGGTGGTCTTCATAGATGATATATTGATTTATTCCCGAAGTGAAGAAGAACATGTGAATCATTTGAGGGTAGTGTTGCAAACTTTGAGGGATGAGAGGTTGTTGCAAAATTTGATAAATGTGAATTTTGGTTGAAGGAAGTTGTATTCCTAGGGCATGTGATGTTGGGTGATTGAATTAAAGTTGATCCTAAGAAGAGGAAAGTGATAAGAAATTGGCCTAGGCCCTTGACTCCAACGGATATTAGGAGTTTCTAGGGTTTAGCGGGGTGCTATTAGAGATTTGTGAATGGTTTCTCTTCAATTGCTTCCTCTTTGACAAAATTGACACAAAAGAAGGCAAAATTTGTTTGGACCAATAAATGTGAAAGGAGTTTTCAAAAGGAGTTTTCAAACTTTGAAAGAAAAGCTTACATTTACTCCTATTTTTGCTCTACTAGAAGTCACATAAGGTTTGTGGTTTATTGTGATGCTTCAAGGGTTGGTTTGGGGGTGTGTATTGATGCAAAGTGGCAAAGTTATAGCATATGCTTCTCAACAACTAAAGGTACATGAGCATAATCATCCCATCCATGCTCTTCAATTAGCAGTTGGGGTATTTGCCTTGAAAATATGGCATCATTATTTGTATGGGGTTAATGTAGATGTATTCATCGGCCATAAGAGTCTGAAATATGTTTTCACACAAAGAGATCTTAATTTGAGGCAAAAAAGTTGGTTAGAACGCCTTTAGGATTATGACATGAGTGTGCACTATCATCTTAACAATGCTAATATTATATTCGATGCTCTAAGTAGAGTATCCATGGAAAGTGTAGTTCATATTAATGATGACAATAAGGAACTAGCTAGAGAAGTTCACCGGTTAGCTAAGATGGGAGTTAGGTCGAATGAAGTTGAAAAAGGAGGTATGGCGGTTATTAATGGTTCCAAATCTTCTCTGATTGAAGAGGTCAAGTCCAAAAAAGACCTTGATCCCTGCTGCTAGAATTGAAGGCTTCAGTGAAAGATGGTAAAGTGGAGGTTTTCTCCTAAGGGGGATATGGTGTCCTTAGATACCACGGTAGGTTATGTGTGCCAAATGTTGATGGGCTAAGGGATTTGATTTTGAAAGAGGCACATAATTTATCCGACTCTATGCATCCTGATTCTATAAAGATGTGTAGAGTCTTGAGGGAGGTGTATTGGTAGGGTGGTAGGAAAAGAGATATTGCCAACCTTGTAGTCGATTTTTACAATTTCCAAGAAGTCAAAGCCAAAGTAGGAAGAGATCAACATGGATTTTGTGATTGGTTTACCAAAGACTAGAAAACACTTTGATTTTGTTTGGGTTATTATTGATAGAATGACAAAATTGGCTCACTTTCTACCGGTTAAAACAACTTATGGTGCCAAAGTCATGCCAAGATATATATTCATGAGTTATTGCATTGGTACCATTGTCTATTATTTCGAATTGTGGTGCACAATTCACTTCTTTCTTTTAGAGATCCTTCCAAAAGGGTCTTATTACCAAAGTCAAGCTTAACACAGGTTTTCATCCTCAAATGGATGGTCAAGCCGAAAGGACAATCCAAACTCTTGATGATATGCTTAGGGTTTATGTTTTGGAGTTCAAAGGTAGTTGGGATGAACATCTTCCACTCATTGAGTTTTCTTACAACAATATCACTATAGCATTGGAATGACTCCCTTTGAAGTTTTATATGGTAGACGATGTAGATCCCCGGTTGGATGGTTTTATGTGGGGTAAATGCTTAATGAGGCTCAAATTTGGTCATAGTGGATTTGGAAAAAGTGAACTTGATAAGGGAGGGACTGAAGATGACTTAAAGTAGACAAAAGTCCTACTCTAATGTGAAAAGGAAAGATCTTGAGTTTGATGTTGATGATTGGTGTATTTGGATGTCTCACCCATAAAGGGCGTGGTCAGGTTTGGCAAGAAGGGAAAGTTGAGCCCAAGGTTTGTAGGGCCTTATAAAGTTTTGAGGAGAATCGGTAAGGTTGCCTATGAATTGGAGTTGTATACGGAGAAGAGTATGGTTTATCCGGTCTTCTATGTATCTATGTTGAGGAAGTATGCTGGTGACCCAAGTTCTATAGTGCCTTTCGAAGTTGTGGGTATTGTAGAAGATAACTTGATCTATTAGGAGGCCTCATTGGAAATATTAGATAGGCAAATGAACAGGTTGAGAAACAAAGTGTGTCATTCGTCAAAGTCCTTTGGAGGAATCAACAAGTCTTGAATCTTAGCCCTTATGTTATTTTTGCATGCATACATGTTCATGGTAACAAGTTTTGGCGATTTTTGAGGTATACGTTTGAAACTTTTGAGAATGATGTTTAAGTGCATTGATTTCATTCATGTTGGTCTGAAAATTTTCTAATCACTCCTCTTACATATAGTTCCTTTTACATTCGGGGACGAATATTCTCAAGGAGGAGATAATATAACACCTCTCTCGCACCTCAGAAAAATGCCCTATAGTCTACTTCTTGGATATCTCAAAGTCCATGTATGATGTCGCTGTTCCAACTTCATATTAAGTTTCAAGGGGAAAAATTGTGTAGCAAAAGGGACGCCTTTGATGTTGCCCAAGTTACACCTCCTTTTAGAGGATAAAGCGGTCATTGTCAAGAATTAGAACCTAACCAAGGTTAGAGTTGAACCCAAGGGGATATGTAGACTCGAGAGAATTCAATGATTGCAATTTGAGTAGTCAACCTACTTACTTCACCAAAGGGGTGGGGGTTTGCAATAATCAATAGAAAAATAAATCTAGCACACACAAAAGTGAAATCAATAGGGAGAGAAACTAGAGTTTTGTTTTCCCCATGATTTCGCAACTCAGTATCACTAGATAACCTAATTCTTTTCTAGTGTGTATCATGGAGGAGGATAAGTTAATTTCACCAAGCACCTTGGTCAAACGTGAGAGGAAAATTTCACTATATGACTTGGCCTATGTCCATATTGTGCATTACTAACCCTTACCTATTAGTCCTAGTACAACCTCCCCATGGCCCAGTTTGGTTTTTTAGACGAGAACACATCAATTGAATCATGTTAATTAATATCTTGTCCTATTCATTACTACCTTGGTCCTGTTAGTAACACTAGGCGGGTTCTAATATTGGCCACCATCATAAAACATGCAAAAACAAAGAGAATTAATTAATACATGTATGCACACTTTCCAAGAATTATGATTTATTCGGTTCTACCTTGTTAGTTTTTCATGGTTCCCACAACCCTAATTGTGAATTTAACTACTCATACTTTGTGTAGAAGGAAGAATCATGAATTGGAATAACACAATTGAACACTTACATAATTGAATTAAGAACAAGCAAATCCAACTTCCAAAAGAATCACAAGTTTAAAGATGAAATTAAAGTACAAGTGTTCTCAAAGACTCTCTAATATAATCTCACTATTTTTAGTTCTCTGAGTAATGTGCAAAAAACTTGTGAGAAATAACCTAAAAAAGTTATTAATAATATTTAAAATATATGTCCTAAACAAAAAAAGGATAACTAGTCAGCATGCCTCACGTAAAGAGTTTACAAGCCGTATTGCATTCCATGGCCCGTAACTGGGGTCTTGTATAGAGCTGCTGGAAAATTGGACTTCAAGTCTATGATACACCCTCTACAACCCATAAAATGGTTTACCACCCATAGAGGGGTTTCGTCTGATGAATCTTTAGAAAGTCCAAATCTCTGATCCTCAGGGCACGAACCATGTTCTACGACTCGTACATCATTTCATGACTCATCTACATGTTCGTAGAATTAATTCCAAAAAATAGCCCCTCACTGGAATTGTCCAGTAACCTCAGTTCACGACTCATAGAATGATCTACGACCCTTAAAAGGTCTCGTACTGCATCAAAATTCAACAACTTTTTATTTCTTCGCAAAATCAAGGCCAAACTTGGAATCCTGCAAACGTTATACAAAAACACATAAAACCAACTAACATCGCATTGAGACCATAAAAAATTCTAAGTTTTAAGAATCAAAAGTGCTATATTTTGAAACCACATCAACACCCTTAACTTAAAATTATTGCTTGTTCTCAAGCAATGGACTCAATCTATATAGATGATACAATAAAACACAAACCTCAACCCAATGACATACATCATATTAATCTCAAACTCATATACCTGTACCACTTTTTCAAAATAGAATTAGATAGCTATCTAGCAGACTAATACAGACTAGTGCATATGACAACACAACTATGAAAAGTAAGGTACTATCAACAATTCACAATCACTAAACAAGTCTAATGCCAACAATGCAATGCAAGTGCCCTCATAGAAATAAGTCCCATATCTGACCCTCAATGATGTTTTCATGTATAACTTTAGGACTATGCAAAATTGCTTACTCTCATAAAAGATATTCATGCATCATGTCTAATACCATAGGCTAGCCTATGACAAAGACCTTCAACTACTTAGACTAGGATCACTTTAGGACTTTCTAGGCTTGTATGTTGTCTTAGGGTGCTTTGGTATGGTACTTTTGGGAACATAGTGACTAAACGCCCTCCTTGACACTGCATTTTCCTAAACTTTTGCCCTACCAACTCTGCTATTTTCATCTCATTCTCCCTTCCTCCTATTTCAAGATTTTCTGGGTGCTTTCTTTTCATCTTTTTTTAGCTTTTCGGCTTACGCTTACAAATTATTTTTTTGTTTAACCATAACTAAGGCATCAATTATTTTTCTTGCACCTAGTATGTGATTTTCTTTTGCTTTTTCTCGGTATCACTAACTTCCCCCTTTATTTTTTTGTTACACCCTAACAGCAGCCACCCTCAACTTAAGCTTTTAGCCTGTGTTGAGGTCATCTTTTAGGCTAAATGCGCTATTAAGAATAAAGACAAAAGGTCCTTTCCTAATCTAGCTAATATATATTCTAACTTAGAGTAACAGGGCAAGCTCTGAATTAGCACACAACGCATGAATTTAGCAAATTAAGCTCACAATAACATGACACTAAATATATTATCAACAGAAAACTTTTAGATTATGCTTTTCATCTCAAATATCAGAACAACATTGTCAATATACTAAACATATATGGTTGCTATCTAAACTACTAATCAAAATTTTTGGTGGGTATCATTTTTCAAATAAAACATAAAAAAAACATGTCGTATGCCACATGTATTAGTACTATATGCTATACATACTACCTTAACATCCTAAACTTATTAGTTCAATAGAAAGTAAAAGGGAAAAACAACACAGGCAAGAAAACCCCAGGATAAGAAATTGGGGTAGTTATGGACCCGAGCTACTCAGACTTCACTGAGGCCTATAAATACCCACACCCTGTCAAAAAAGATTTGCATTGTCCTCAATGCATAGAATCAAAGCAAAACAAAGTATAAGGGGTAAAAAATCATACCTGGATACCTAAGCACTAGTACCCATCTTGGGTTGCCTCCAAAGTAGTGCCTGATTTATTGTCACGGCACAACATAGATGGCTTAAGTACTTAGACTTCCTCAAGATCCCTTTCTTCCACAGTCTTTATCTCTTCCACGTTCCCAAGGTATGGCTTGAATCATTGGCCATTAACCTTGAAAGTTCCTTTACTTCTTCTCTCCAACTCAATGGCCCCATGATTGAAGACATGTGCTACTAGAATGGGCCCCATCCATCTGGATTTGAGCTTCCCAGGGAAAAACTTTAATATTCAATTGTAGAGAAGCACCAAGTCCCCTGGTGCAAATTAATGATTCTCTATGCGACAATCATGTTGTAGCTTCATTCTTTGTTTATACAAAGCTGAGCTCTTATATGCCTTCAGTTGAAACTCATCAAGCTCATTGAATTGGCTTAGCCTAGAGTTTGCTGCATCATTCCAATCTAGATTCAACTTCTTCAGTGCCCATATTGCTTTATGCTCAAGCTCCAATCCAGATTCAACTTCTTTAGTGCCTATATTGCTTTATGCTCATGCTCCACTGGCAAGTGACATACCTTCCCAAAGATAAGTTGGAAGGGAGACATGCCTATAGGGGTCTTGAATGCTACCTGTCATTCACATAATGTGTCATCTAGCTTATATGACCAATCAGTCCAATTTGCACTCACAATCTTGGATAGAATCTATTTAATTTCCCTATTAGACACCTCAACCTTTCCACTCTTCTAAGGATAATAAGGAGTTGCCACCTGAAGTTTCACCCCATATGTTTCAAGATGAGCCTTGAAGATCCTATTACAGAAATGAGAGCCTCCACCGCTGATGATTGCCCGAGGGGTGCCAAACCTTGAGAAGATGTTCTTTTTCAGAAAAACTGTGACACTTTGCCCTCATTGTTGGGAAGAGCCATGGCCTCAACCCACTTTGATATATAATCCATATTGGCTAAGATGTACTTGTTTCCATGCGAGCTAACAAAAGGTCCCATGAAATCTATCCCCCATACATCAAATAACTCAATCACCATAATGGGGTTTAGAGGGAGCTCATGTTTGCGGGAAAATCCACTTTCTCTTTGGCACCTATCACACGTTTTGGTGTAGTCGTGGACATCTTGGCTAATGGTCGGCCAATAATACCCATACTGTAAGATCTTGTGTACGGTCCAAACTCCACTATGTTGCCCATCTAATAATGATAAGTGACATGCCTCAAGAATGCTCATCATCTTGATCTCAGAAACCCAGCGACGAATAATCCCATCTGCACATACACAAAAGAAGTATGGATCATCCTAAAGAACTTTCTTATATCGGACATGAACTTCTGATGTTGATCTATGTTCAGATCGGGTGGCACAATATTAGTCACCAAATAGTTTGCATAGTCTATAAACCATGGTATCAACTCATGAGATGCTGCCAACATTCTCTCATCTAGAAACGAATCATTAATCTCCAATCTATCATCAAACTTTGTCATTGCCCCATCTTCTAGTCTGGAAAGGTGATTTACGACCTGATTTTTTGTCCTTTTTCTGTCGATGACATTGAAGTTGAATTCCTGCAGGAAAAGTACCTACCTCATTAACCTTGGTTTTGCATCCTTGTTTGCCATAAAGTATCTTAGTACTGAGTGGTCTATGTGCACCACCACTTTGGCCCCCAATAGATATAACCTAAAATTTTCAAATGCTAATACCACTGAGAGTAGTTCCTGGTCAGTGACAGTGTAATTCTTCTGGGCCTCATTTAGGGCTTTGCTAGGATATTATGTACGATGTAGTATCTTCTCTTGATGCTGTCCCAATACTACACCTAGCGCAATCCCACTTGTATCACACATGATTTCAAAAGGCCTGGACCAGTCTGGGGCTACAATGATTAGGGCTAAAATCAACCTCTTCTTTAATTCTTGAAAGGTTTTGTGGAGTGCTTTATCGAACATAAACTTAGCGTCCTTCTCTAGTAACCTGCATAAGGGGTCTGCAATAGTAGAGAAGTCTTTTATGAACCTCCGATAAAATCTTGCATGCCCTTGGAAGCTCCTCATACCCTTAACTGAGATGGTTAGGGGAAGCTTCTTGATCACCTGTACTTTAGCTCTATCAACCTTAATCCCTTTGCAAAATGTCCTATGCCCCAACACAATGCCCTCCTGCACCATAAAGTGACACTTTTCCCAATTCAACACCAGATGGCTTTCTTCACATCCTTGGAAGACAACATGCAAATTCTTCAAGCAGTCCTCAAATGAATCTCCAACCACACTAAAGCCATCAATAAAGACTTCAATAGTGTCCTCTAACATGTCCGAGAAGATGGACATCATGCATCTCTGAATGTCGTTGGGGCATTACATAACCTGATTGATATCCTCTTGAATGCAAAGGTTCTATAAGGGCATGTAAACGTCATCTTCTCCTGATCCTCTAGAGCAATTATGATCTGATTATAGCCTGAATATCCATCAAGAAAGCAAACTAACCCTTTCTATCTAGTCGGTCCACCATCTGGTCCATGAATGGAATAGGGAAGTGAATTTTTTTGGTTGACGTATTGACCTTTTTTGTAATCCATGCACACTCTCCATCCAGTGACTAGCCACATTGGAATCAACTCATTGCTGGCATTTGGCACCACTGTGATACCACCTTTCCTTGGAACATACTGGATCGAACTCACCTATTCACTGTCGATAATCGATTATATCACTCCTGGGTCCAATCATTTGATGATATCCTTCTGTACAACCTCTTGCATAGGGGGGGTTGGGACACCTTTTGTGCTTAATAGTGGGCTTGTAATCCTTAACCAATTGGATTTTGCGTGTATATATCCTGGGAAGGATACTAATGATATCTATAATTGTTTGTGCAATGGCCTTCTTACTATTTAAGCACTAAGACAAGGGCGCTCAGCTGCTTATCATTCAAATCTGTAGGAACTATAATTGGTAAAGTGTTGTTTACTCCCAAAAAATGTATATCTCAGATGTGTTGGAAGTGCCTTCAATTCTAACACTGGTGGTTCTTCTGTGGATAGCTTTGTAGACGGTAACTCCTGATTCTATAAGTTTAGCTCTAGCTTGGTTTGGTGGCTAGGGCCATAAGAGATCCCTAGAACATTTACTGTCTCTTCATAATCTAGGATACCATCACTATCGAAATTTATTAACACTACTTCTGAGGTGTCAACACCCAATCTCATCTTGAGTGGTACTTCTGGTTCTGCATCATCAATAATCTTAATAACAGAGATCACTCTCAAGTTATTTTATTTCGTAGCCTTCTAACAGATATTGAATACAACCTCATCTTTCCTAAATCTAAACTTTAGTTGGCCCTCTCCATATCCACTAAAGTGCCTCCAATGGCTAAGAAGGGCCTCTTCAAGATGATAGGGACTTCAAAATCAACCTCCCAATCTAGGATCATAAAGTCTACGAGGAACATGGACTTTTCAACTTTGACCAACATAACATATAGTATCCCCATAGGCTTCTTTATCGTGCGATCAACTATTAATAACTGCATGCTCCTCAGAGTAGGGGCTCTTAATCTTAGCTTCTTGAAGACTGCAATAGACATTAAATTAATCCTGGCACCTAGATCACATAGTGTCCTTGTGAACTCCATATCTCCAATGGTGCAAAGTGTGGTGAAAGCACCAGGATCTTCTCGCTTCTGAATAACGGACCTTATAGCAATAACACTATAATGTTGAAGTTTTTGGGAGAGCTCCTGGCTCACAGTGCATTTTTGAGTAACCAGCTCCTTCATGTACTTCGCATACCTTGGCATCTTATCCAATGCCTCATTGAGAGAGATGATGATGGAGAGTTGTTTCAGTATGGAGAGGAAGTTCTTAAACTTGCCTTTCTCCTCCCTCTTTTGGATTCTTTGGGGAAAGTGAGGAGAAGGCCTAGGAATGGGCTTTAACTTTTGTGGTACATCAACAACTTCACTCACCCCGTCCTTGCCATAATCATCTCCTATATCTGCATCTTTGGTTGCAACTATCTCCTACCGAGCATCATTCTTATTAGGTGCCATGAGAGGATCAATGGTGCTCTTTCCCCCCAAGTAGTAACCGCCATACACTCCCCTTTATTTTGGGGATTTTGAACTGTATTGCTAGGTAATGTACCCCTCAGATGCTGATTTAGTTGAGTCGACACTTGGCCAAACTGTTGCTCAAGCTATTTGATGGCCACAAAATGAGACTCAATTTTTTGATTGATTCTAGATATCTCAGATTTCATAGCCCTTAGAGTCTCATCCTGTGTCACAGCTTTCTTCAACAAGAGATCAAATATCTCCTCAATTCTGGAACTACTTGCACCTGCTTTGCAGTATCTGCATCTCTCTCTAGACCCTTATTCTAGTCATAATATCCTTCACGATTATCCCTGAAAGCTCCATCTCTTTTGTATTTCTGACCTTGGTTCCCTTGAACTTGAAGTCAATAGTCCTGATTGGACCCTTGGGCAGTGGTCTAGAAACCGCTAGTCTGATTATCAACAAAACAGGTATCCTCCTCATAATAAGGCTCAACATAAATAGGTACACGTGGATGTTGATGAACCATTGCATTGACTTGCTGCTAGTTCTGTTTCATCATTACCTCTATACCTGTGCCAATCTAGGCAAGCTTTTGCATAATTTCTTCTTTGATCTTTGCTTGCTCCAAACCAATACTGACAGTGCTCAAATATTTAGTAGATGCTCTGTCTCTCTTTCCCCATACACGATTAGTCTTGACCACTCTCTTCATCCGTTCTGCAATCCTTGCAAATGAATGATCTAAGAACATACCCTATTGATAGTTTTAGCACAAGCCTGATTGTTATCATCAAGGGCACGATAGAAGATCTCCACCATGGTATCATCAACTATCTTATAGTCTGGGATATTCCTAAAGCATTTAGTGAACCGCTTTCAAGTCATACTGATCGAATCACTAGAAAGTTGGTGAAAGTTGTTGATCTGGTCTTTCAACTTGACCTTCTTCAATCTAGGGAAGTACCTCTGCAAAAAGGTCTTCTGCAGTTCAGTCCAACAAGTGATCGAACTCTATGGGAGCTCAGATAGCCATAATGTTGCATTGCCAATAAGAGATAATAGGAAGATATAAAGTCCCACAACATCCATAGATAGATTCTGTGTTCCCATCACACTTTTACAGATGAATGAGACATTATGTAGATGACTATGATGATCTTCCGATGGTAACCTCGATCTATAATTGTTTGTGCAATGGCCTTCTTACTATTTAAGCACTAAGACATAACCTCGGAAATAGCCCACAGTTCTATAACATATGAAGCAATCCATTTGAGACTACGAACTTTGTGTCATTTGGTAGTGGTGGCAATACAATAGTCCAGTCAACTCCATAGTCATAGGATTCAACCTATATTGATTCCACTGATAAGCATTGGCATTAAAATCATATGGCTATTGACCAACGTCCTCTAGAGGAGGTGGATTCTCATGATCAGCATTCTTATGCTTGTTCATGTTCAGAGTTGCATTAGTAGTGTTGTTGGTGTTATCTTGGGCCATTCTTCTCAATGTTCGGTGAACCTTTGGATCAAATGGAGTCAAGGGTCTGCCTCAACTTCATTTATTAGGCATATACTATACTTATACACTACAAAGAAACAAAAACAACAAAAAAACGTAAAATGTGGAAAATAAGGATTAACACCCAAATTACTATGAATTAACTAAGTCTAGCCATATTCCCCTATAACGGCATCAAAATCTTGATTGCGCCCAAGTTACACATCCTTTTAGAGAATAAAACAGTCGTTGTCAAGAAATAGAACTTAACCAAGGTTAGGTAGATTCAAGAGAATTCAATGATTGTAATTTGATTAGTTAACCCACTTACTTCCCCATAGGGGGTGGGGTTTGCAATAATCAATAAAAAAACTAACTAATATAAAAGTGAAAGAGAGAAAGTAGGGTTTTGTGTTCCCCATGATTCCCCAACTCAGTATCATCGAATAACTTACTTCTTTTCTAGTGTGTAGCATGCAAGATAGTGAGTTAAGTTCACCAAGCCCTTTGGTCAAAGGTGAGAGACGAATTTCACTATATGACTTGACCCATCTTCATAGTGTGCATTACTAATCATTACCTATAGTCCCAGTACAACATCCCTTTGGCCTAGTTTGGTTGATTAGACAAGAATATATCAATCGAATCCTATTAATTAATCTTTTTTCCTATTCAATACTACCTTGGTCTACTCAGTAACACTAGGTGGGGTCTAATGTTGGACACCATCAGGAAATATACAAAACAAAGAGAATTAATTAATACATGCATGCATACTTTCCAAGAATTATGATTTATCTGGTTCTACTTTGTTAGTTATTCATGGTTCCCACAACCCTAGTTATGGATTTAGCTATTTGTACTTTGTGTAGATGCAAGAATTATGAATTAGAATAACTAACTAAAAACTTACACAATTGAATTAAGAACAAGAAAATCCAACTTCCAAGAGAATTACATGATTAAAGATGAAATTAAAGTACGAGTGCGCTAAAAAACTCTCTAATGTAATCTCATTATTTTTTCTCTCTAATTACTGAGTTCACTGAGTAATGTATGAAAAATTGTGAAAAAAACCTAAAATATCTATTTATAATATTTAAAATACATGTCCTCAACATAATAGGATAATTGGTTGGCACGCTTCATGAAAGGGGTTTACGACTCGTATTGCATTCCAAGGCCCATAACCAGGGTTTCGTATAGAGCTTTTGGAAAATTGGACTTCAAGTCTATAATCCATAAAGTGTTTTATGACTTGTAGAGGGATTCATCTGATTAATCTTCAGAAAGTCCACATCTCTGATCCTCAGGGCACAAACCATGTTCTACGACTCGTAAAACATTCCATGACTCATCTGCATGTCTTAGAATCAACTTCAAAAAATATCCCCTCACTGGAATTGTCCCTAAAACCCACTTGATGATCCGTAGAATGATCTATGGCATGTAAAGGGTCTCGTACTGCATTAAAATTCAACAACTTATGTATTTCTTCCAAAAATCAAGGCCAAACTTGGAATCCTTCAAACATAACACTAAAACACATAAAACCAACTAACATTGCATTGAAAACACACAAAATTCCAAGTTTTAAGCATTGTATTTTGACAGCATGTTAGTCTTCAATTTTTAGATGACCCGTGGTGAAACATAATTTTTTGGGTGATTTGGGTCTTAACTAGAAAAGTACGAAACCAGTTCGCATTGCAGACTTGTTTCCCAATAGTGCAAAAATAGCCTAAACCCATTTTTGGACCAAAATAGAGGAAAAATTGAACTTTGCGCGAAAATGTACTACTCCGTAATAAGTCCGCATCGTGGACTTATCGCGCTCTAGTTCAAAAAGATCCTTAATTTCTTGCTTTCACTTAAGGTCAATTGGGTAATAACCCGATGCCTATATATATGGGAATACCTTACTCTTCAGTCATTCAAGCCCTAGAACACTCAAAACCCTTCCTAGAAGTCCTCCTAAATCTTCATAATTCCCTCATTTAAATATATAATATCTCAAGAATTTGCTTTGAATTTCAAGAACCCAATTGAAGCCTTAAGTCTTCCTCAAGCATTTCTTGTAGAAAGTCTCAATCTAAAGGTCTGTGGGCTTCATTCATGGGGATTCTTCCATCTATGAAGCCAATCCTTTTCCATAACCAAATTTCATGATTTTTAAAGTTGAATACTTTATGCGTAAACTTTATTATCCATTATAAACATGATTTTAATTTGGATTCTTCAAGTATTGATTGATTAAACATGGATATCTATTTAAGGTATATCCCATGAGTTGATTTATATATATTGAAGCTATACATGATGTGAACTATGTAAACTATGAAAGATTGTGAATTTTTAAGATGGATTTCATGACACCCAAATTGGGGTTTCTACTACAATGTTGGTGGGTTGAATTGAATGATTTCCAAATTAATTGATTTTACTCCTCTTTTGTCTTATATTCTTGAATTACATGATTTAACCATATATGCATGCACCTACCATATTTGACTAAATTTACATGACAAGGATTCTTATGTTGATGAAATACTATTGCTCGTTTTGCAAGACAAGCATGATATGATAAATTATGGGCTCCTAAGCATGCGTTGAACTCACAAAAAGTTCCTATGAGTTTTAAGTGAAATGTTGAGCCCTTCTACTATATTCTACCCTCTTGTCAGTGAATAATGTCTACGTGAAGAGGTCAAGCATGATAACTATTTTATCCTCATGTACAAACTAAAGCTCACTAGAAGGGATCAAACATATTACAAGTCCTACCCACATGTGTAATGCAATGCCTACTAGAAAGGGTCAAGTCTATAAAATATTTTACCATCAGTATAAGGTATCTAATCTGTGACAACCCTCGTGGGAGGATGCCACTCTGTACATTCTAGGCTTATGTACCATTTACCAATATATGAAGAATTTAACATGTGACCTATTAATCATATTTAAGTAATAAATTTAAAATAGTTAAAGGTATAGGATTTTATTTTGAAGGTTGTGCAATTGATTGTAGCTCAAGTTTTTGGCGTGATTACCTTTTAAGTAATTTAAACTACTATATTGTGAGATATTTATATATTGCCCAATTTGTTGTAGCACGCTAAAAAGTATTACCGATATTAAAATGCAAGGACATAAAATTTACTAGTTTTCGTTTTATACAATCATCTTAACATAACTGGTATGTTAATATAGAAAAGCTCGCCAACTCAAATTTAACTAAACAAGCAAAACCTTAAAGTTACAACCTACAGTTCCATAATTTACATTAACCAAACTATTGTAGCACGCTAAAAAGTATTACCAATATTAAAATGCAAGGACATAAAATTTACTAGTTTTTGTTTCATACAATCATCTTAACATATTTTAATATAGAAAAGCTTGCCGACTCAAATTTAACTAAATAAGCAAAAACTTAAAGTTACAACCTAAGATTCCATAATTTACATTAGTCTTTCAAATTTATACATACATATGCAACAGGACAATCATGTACATATCCCAAAAGTACTATAATGTATATATGTCTAGATGCAAATGTGTTCTTCTGCACAACTCCCAAAATTTATCTTCAATGGCCATCCTCAAGCATCATCTCGGGTGCTCCCTATGATAGAAACAACTATCGCTAAGCATAAAGTTTAGTGGTGTAAAAGCTAAAAGCTGAGAAATTTAAATCCCTCAATTTACCCTTCTTAAGTGAAAGGGAAACATAAGTAGAACATAGTAAATAGACCAAGTGAACAAATACATCAATAGCATCCAGTAGGATATTTAAAGATCTACATATCCAGGGTTCCTGGAACAACTTTAACAAGACATTCAAATGACAAGTTTCGCCCAGTATGTAAGTCATATTGTCACACCAAATATAATCAAGTATCAAGAAGGACCGAAGCCCTGTATCAAGAAGGGTTGAAAACCAATTATCAAGAGAACCAAGGACCATATTAAGAGTGACTTTCTAATACGTAAATAAGATGGACTGCATCCATACTTAGGATGAACCAAAAATTCATAATCAAGATGGCAATTGATCTGAACAAGAGGCATGACAATGGTGAAAAAGTCACAGCCACAAGAAGGACAAAGTCTACAAGGATGTCAAGCGATCAGGCAATTCGTACAACTGAGTAAATTAAATAAGTTCCTTACAAGTCCCAAAATATATCAACATAACCAGATAAATAACAAGAATATAACTGAGATACTAAGATAACATTCAAATATTCCAGCAGGTAACAAAGGCATGAGAATAAGTTTGTACACAAATTAGAACCTTTTAGCATGCAATCGACCCTACAGATTTCAGTCGTGGATCAATACGGCATTCGTTTCTTCAATCAATTTACTTAAGATTGTACAAGAGTATGAGCACCTTAATATTCATTTACATTCTCATTTAACATATAAAATTTTTAATAGGTAGGAACTAACAAGAGAAATTCCAAAACTAAGTCCTATTTTTACAAATCAAGCTCTTCTTGGCAGTTTTATTGCCTTGCAACGCAACTAGATTTTGGATTGGTATATGGACAAACTAGGCTTTCTAGTATTATGAAAACTGTAGGTATATGAATATAGGTTGCAAATAATCAAGAATTGCAACTGATCAAGAATTAGATTTTTGCATAAACATAAAAGTTGTAGGTATGTGCATTAACTTTCCAAAACATATTTACACACTAAAAATAAAGCTATATACAATGCAATATTCTATAATTACTACACACTATTTAATCTAAAGACAAAATTCAGTCACTTACAAAATGATAGAGGGTTTCTTAATTATGCTCCAACGAACTGATGTTTTTCGTGTGTGTTTTTGAAAAATAAGGATAGCAGAGTTTATAAGGTCTTATAAGGAAAATAAACCAACTTACTTTGGGGAAAACATATTTTATATGAAAAGCATCTTAACAGAAAAAAGGTCCAATAAGATGACTGCCCTATTTTGCTCTTTTTTCTTTCTTATTTATTTATTCACACATAATAATTAATATTATTGATGGTTTAACATGTATAATTGTATATAAGTAAATAAATTTCACTAAAATGAACCCCTCCCTCATTTCTTTATATGATTAAAGAAAATCGATTTCTCTAACGACACAAACCCAAGTCAAATAGTTATGAAGTAAGGGTTGATTTCATCTTTGAGGGAATACCTTTTTAAAAGTGACTACATTATTTAATAATAAGTGCATTGCATGCTCACTTATAGGGGTCAAGTATATACATGAGCTATTCTTACCATGTTATCATGTTTTGATAAGTCATTTAAGTTATGACTAAATTTATGATTATGTCAAGTATTTATTAAACTAGACTTAGCATCAAAAGAGATTTAAGGTGGGGGCTTGACCCTAGGTGTCTTTTTATAAAGTCTAGACTCTTAATTAAGTGCCACCTGAGATTCATAATATTCTTTCTAAATTTGCTGTTACTAGTGGATCCAACTATTCAAGTTACCAACTATGTGGAGTCAAGTTTGGTTTACCTTGGCAAATAAACACTTATTTTTCGGTGTAGAGGTAAATGTTGGGATTCCAAGTAGTAGCTCACTTGGTCTTATATGTCAGTTAGGGTCTCCTCCCACATATATATGTTATAATATGCAAGTTGGACTATCTTCATGCATGTTTTAGCTTAAGCATTGATCATACATATCATCTTGGTTTTATATCCATTGATTATAATTATGCATCTTGTTAGTTATGGATTATGTCATTGTTATATTGCACCCCACATATTTAGTACATTTCATGTATTAATCATACTTCGTTTCCCTACATGGATAACCATGTAGGGACCGGAGCTCCTCCTCATCCTCACACATATGGCTAGCCGGATCCTTTGAAGACTCCTATTGGTGAATCCTTCACTTCGGGGACAATATCCACTTTATTCTCATACTTTTGTTAAGACATGTCTATTTTGGATTTTTATATTTTGAGGGTGAGCCCAGGAGATGTCTTGGCCCCTATTCTATTTGTACTAGAGGTGTTATTGAACATGAATATTTGTGTATTAAGCTTGAATCCTATGACATTTATGTAATTATGAAAGACTTTCCTTAGTTGATTTTTTCCTTCTATGCTTGTTATATGTTGATGATGAGATAGAAGTCCCAAGTCCCTAAAACAACCCTATAGCTTGAATACAAAGTCCTGCTTCCCCTAGAATTATTTGTTACTTGCTTGTTGTTTAATTGTGTTTCCGCAACCAAGGATGTGCAAATGATATGCTAAGATAAGAGACTTGTTTGGGTTTTTTTTTGGGTTTTCCATTCATCATGTCACATCTACACCCTAGGCTAAGGTCGTAAAATATAGGTACTCAAATCATTGCAATTACTATCAAAATCTGGATACATACTTCCTACAATAGCTGAAATTGGAATAGTACACCCATTTATTAAAAGATCTTTTAGAATTTGAACTTTAAATCAATTCCATCAACTGAAATACCAATCTTTCCATCTCCAATTGCCAATATCCAATAAAAAAATTTCTTTAACTCTTTTAAATCAGATCCAATGTCATTGCATTACAACCTCATATTTTTTCTTAGTGTCAATAATAGACAATTTGACCATAAATATAAAGAATTAAGAGTTGCACTAACAATAATTTGCCTATTACCTTTTGGGATCACATGAAGTATTTGTCTGAAGTCACCTGCAAGAGCAATTGTTTTACCTCCAAATGGTAATTTTGACTTTGATACATTTGTGTAGCTAATAATGTAATACCTCTCATCTTTCTAGGCTTGGAAAACTAAAACACTTAGAACTTTGCTGATGGTGAAGTTTCAGAAGACAGTATACGGCCAGTAGAAAGATCCACAGGTCGTAGGTGGCATCGTGGAGGGTGCCCAGTGAAAGTGGAGAATTAAAGAATTTTTGAAAGTTCACTTACAAATTAGCAGTGTGCCATATATTTTTCAAGTGCCTGTAAGTATATCTCGTAGGTAGAGGCCCTGAAGAATTAAAATTCATCTACGTCTGGAGTTGTTCTACGAAGGGCCCTATGATCCATAAATTTATTCACGTGTTGTACTGCATATTTGTAGCCTAGGATATGTAAATCCAATAACCCAAATTTTGTGACACCTAGTTCCATGAGGGAAGGTATGGACCTTAGGTTCATCTATGACCCATTTAGAAGGGTATTTTCATCCTTTCTCACACATTTAACCCTAAAATCACTAGTTTCCACTTAATTAAATCCCTATAATGTGACTCTTCAATTCATTAACACTCAAAACACCCCCTAAAACTTAGAACGTAATCCAAGAGGAAAGGCTAGGGCTTTCAAGAACATTCTATAGATCCTTCAAGAACCTAATTCTCCCAGGAATGTAAGGTCTACATCTTCCCATATTATTTTGCCATCATATAGCTACTAGTTTCTCCAAGTATCAAGTTTATTAGTTGACAACTAGATTTCTTCATTATGATTTTTTGTTCTTGTTTATACTATTCATGAAGAAAATCATGAGATTTACAAAATTTTTCTACTAAATTGGGGTCTTAAGTTGAGGTACTACTTTTAGTTGTTAAACTAGTTAAGCCCTAAAGTTACTAAACAAATCTATGAAATTTGAAATCTTGCTTTAATCTCAAGAAAGTATTAGCATATGTATTTTATGAGCAGTGAAGCATGAATCCTATGACTTTAGACAATTTTGAAAAAAGTTGAGAAAAGCTAGGTTGGGCTAAGTCCTAAAATATTAAAAAGACATTTCGTTAGTTTTTATTCCTTACCCTGGCAAAGCATGGGATGATTCTAGCAGTATAAGCAAGACGTTGTATTATCACAAGGCTCATAGTGATAGTTGTGGGTTAGAGAAACTCCCCAAGCTAAAGTAAACTAATTTTTGCATACATAGTTTCAACATATGCATTTACTTTTAGCATATATTCTATCTATTATCATTGCTATCCTATTTTGAGACATATTTTAGTTACTGTTGAGTATGGTCCCCCATCCTAAATCCCATGTTTTGGCTATTTTACATGCTCATACATTTCACGTAATGACGTTCTCTGGACCTGCATCGTTCTATGATGCAGATGTAGGTGGTAGAGTCCCTCAGTAGATGCTTTTTTAAGGACCAACATTTCATCCAGCCATCGGTGAGGCCTCTTACCTGTCAAAGGCTTTGGAATCCTTATTTCTATTTTAATATTTTTCTTTCACTTGTAGTTACCATTGGCCTGTCTTAGTAGTTGTTTAAGATTATTTTAGTTAGAGGTTCCATAGACTGTATGATAGGAGTTTTAGTTGTTAGTTTAAGTTATTTTGGAATATTTTCACTATTTAATCTGTTCAGATTTTTTCAGTATCTTTAGCTGATTATATCTAAGCCTATCATTTTTAGTATTTAAGTCTTCCACTGAATAAAGTAGTCTAGCCAAGTGGTTCGCTTGGGACCAGAAATTATTTTGGGTGACAACCATGTCCAGGGTGTAAACTCAGGGCGTGACAAATAATATCTTTTAAAGTTCTATCCAGAGCTTCAAAATAATACTTATGCATCATTAGTGCCTCATCCATATAATCAGTTTAGTCTTAACTAGAAAATTTAATAAAGGAGTTCCTTGCTTGATATTGCATGTTGAAACTTCAGTAATATTTAACGAAATTACAAATCTTAAATGTGTTGTTCGGCCACCTAGTAACCAAAGAGATGCAATTCCACTTGATACAACTATTAACATAATATCTCCTTTAGATCTTATAGCAGAGGATAGTATCTTCCAAATAAAAGTCTTTGCAGTACCTCCAAATTCTTATAAAAAGGAAAATCCACCAATATTATCATTAACAACCTTCATAATCTTTTTATACACTAATTTCTATTCATCATTTAAATTTAGTACCAATTGTTGATGTTCACCAGCTAAAGCTTGTTTATTGTAATGCATTTCATCATGAATTAATTTATTAGTGATGTTAACCTCATCCTCATGACAAGCAGGCATTGATGTTGAAGGAAAATCTAAAAAATTTCTTTCACAACATTTTATAAATATCACGCCCCGAATCCTCATCTTATCGAACTTACACACTGCAGCTTTAACACAGTAACCCCAATATATGATAAGTGTATTAGCTTGACGTTGTCACGCTCCAAATCCTATTAAGGCGGACTGGCACCCGTTGCCAATAAGGCCCGGGAGAACCAACTATATCTATTCCCTTTCTATATGCAATACAATGAATTCCACCTCCTGAGCTTGGTAACCATAGCTGGATATCCTGTACTCCTACTGGGGAGATCTACTGGCACTTGTACCTGCAGCATGAAATGTAGGTCCTCCGTAAGGGACGTCACTACGAGATAATGTACTGAATATGTAAGGCAGGAAACACTGTGTATGAAATAACAACTCAAATAAAATAATGTACTGATGTATGATAAGAGACCACCTTTAGTTACTTTGTGGGATCATGTACTTTACATTTTTTTACTGTTAGAGCCTGTACAATTTTGTTTCGGTATCATGGCTATCAATTGAAGTCATTAGTGTCATTTTCAAGGTGGTTGACGACTAAA
>DF358956.1:54256-85770 GCA_000787875.1 Solanum virginianum | reverse complement strand
ATTTATGTATTTATTTAGTTGTTTATGTTGATGATATTGTTATCACTGGCAATGATGAAGATGGTATCACTGGTTTGAAGCAACATCTCTTTAAGCATTTTCAAACTAAAGACCTTGGCAAATTAAAGTATTTTCTAGGTATTGAGGTTGCTCAGTCTGGATAGGTATTGTCATTTCTCAGCGCAAGTGAGCATTTCCAAACTAAAGACCTTGGCAGATTAAAGTATTTTCTAGGTATTGAGGTTGCTCAGTTTGGATCAGGTATTGTTATTTCTCAACGCAAGTGTGCCTTAGACATTCTTGAGGAGATAGGGATGATGGGATGTAGACCCATTGACACTCCTATGGATCCGAATGTTAAACTGCTTCCAGGACAGGGAGAGCCACTCAGTAATCCTGAAAGGTATAGACAACTAGTGGGAAAGTTAAATTATCTCACAATGACAAGACCTCACATTTCGTTCCTTGTGAGTCTTGTCAGTCAGTTTATGACTTCCCCTTGGTGAAAGTAGGTTTGTCATCTTCTCTGGTATAGACAACTAGTGGGAAAGTTAAATTATCTCACAATGACAAGACCTCACATTTCGTTCCTTGTGAGTCTTGTCAGTCAGTTTATGACTTCCCCTTGTGATAGTCATTGGGATGCAGTTGTTCGTNTGTATTAGTAGGAGGTAATTTGGTGTCGTGGAAGAGCAAGAAACAGAATGTTGTTGCTCGGTCAAGTGCAAAGGCAGAATATCGAGCAATTGGTACAGCAACTTGTGAACTTATCTAGGTCAAGCAGTTATTGAGGGAGATAAAATTTGGCAAAGTTGATCAGATGGAACTTGTGTGTGATAATCAGGCGGCCCTTCATATTGCATCAAATCCAGTGTTTCATGAAAGGACCAAGCACATTGAGATTGACTGTCACTTTGTCAGAGAAAAAATACTCTCAAAAGATATTATTACAAAGTTTGTGAAGTCAAGTGATCAACTTGCAGATGTCTTCACCAAGTCCCTTACTAGTCCTCGTATTAATTATATTTATAACAAGCTAGGTGCTTGTGATTTGTATGCACCAGCTTGAGGGGGAGTGTTAGAATAGGAATAGGATTACATAGTCCTATTTAGAATTGGAATAGGATAGGATGTTGTTTCCTAGTTGGATTTGGATTAGGTTGTAGTGTCTATAAATAGGGTCTTTATGTAGCCATGTAAACACACATGTAAATACACAATTCAATAATATTTTTTCCCATATTTCTCACAGTTACTTTAGTAAATCAAGAAAATTCTTATTTACTTTAACCATACATGTGAAGATAGGCTAGTAGAACATTCTGCATGAAATGATTCACAGAAAGTCACAGTCCGATATTATGCATTTCACCAGAAGGGGCAATGAGGAGAGGGAAAAGTACCTGATGTTTTGGCTAAAGATGGCTGCAGCTTAGTTATACTAAATCAAACGCCTATTTTGGTAGCTCCTTCAACATTCACCAACCATATCTTGCAGACAAAGATGAGCGGCATCTTCTTATCACACAATACTCCAAAGGCAAGTCTCCACTTCATCCATGTTGCCCTTATACGATGTGTGACATCATCATCGATATCACCACTATTCTGGATGATGGAACCAATATACTTAAAGTTTTCTCCCTTGGGAGTAGATTGAGTGGCAGGCTTTACTTCGATGTCTGTTTCATCCTTTGCAACATTGGATTTGCACTCTAAGTATTCAGTTTTAGTCCTGCTCAATTTGAACCCTTTGGATTCAAGTATGACTCCAAAACCTCCAACCTATCATTAACTTTATCCTGAGTCTCATCAATTAGTACTATATCATCTGCAAATAGCATACACCAAGGGACCTCCTCTTGAATAGATTGTGTCAGCTCATCCATCACTAAAGCAACTGCTCAATTTGAATCCTTTGGACTCCAAGGCGTGTCTCCAGGCCTCCAACCTATCATTAACTTTATCCTGAGTCTCATCAATTAGTACTATATCATCTGCAAATAGCATACACCAAGGGACCTCCTCTTGAATAGATTGTGTCAGCTCATCCATCACTAAAGCAAAAAGAAAAGGGCTAAGCATTGATCCTTGATGAAGTCCTATCTCGACTGGAAAATACTCAGAGTCTCCTCCACCATTCTTACCGGAGTCTTGGCTTCGTCATACATGTCCTTTATCACTCTAATAGACACCATCAGAACACCTTTCGCCTCTAGACACCTCCATAACACATCCCTCGGAACTCTATCATAGGCTTTCTCAAGATCAATAAATACCATATGAAGGTCCTTCCTTCTTTCCCAATATTTCTTCACTAGTCTCCGAACAAGATGAATTACTTCAGTGGTCGATCGTCCTGGCATAAATCCGAATTGATTTTCTGAAATAGATACTCTTCTTCTCACCCTCACTTCCACCACTCTCTCCCAAACTTTCATAGTGTGGCTTAGCAACTTGGTGCCCCTGTAACTATTGCAATTTTGAATATCACCCTTATTCTTGTACAATGGAACCATTGTACTCCTCTTCCAATCATCTGGCATCTTACCAGTCTTCAGAATCTCGTTGAACAACCTAGTCAACCACTCCAAACCATCCTTGGTCGTGCTCTTCCAAAAATCTATCGAAATCTCATCGGGTCTGATCGTTCTTCCTTTGTTCATCCTACTAATAGCACGTCTAACCTCCTCACCTAACTCAATCTCTATCCCCTTCCTTTGAAACGCCTATAGTAGCCAAAATCTCGATGGCTATTAGAATGTGCCAAATCACCTAACTCAATCTCTATCCCCTTTTATATTTAGGAGTTTGTGAAAGTAGGTTTGTCATCTTCTCTTAAAGGAATTCTCATCCACCAACACTTCGCCATCCTCATCTTTGATGCACTTCACTTGGTCCAGGTCACGGGCTTTTCTCTCTCTCACTTTCGCGAGCCTATAAAATCTTTTATCCCCGCCTTTTTCTCCTAGCTCAACATACAAACGTTCAAACAGTGCTTTGCAAGCCTTCAACATGCTAATTTTTGTCCACATTGATGTTTCGATGATATTTGGCTTATCTAGAACCTGGGAACACGAACCTCCTTCACACCATGTTAATGGGAGAGCATCACACATTGTGTTGGAGGAGACGTCTGTGAGCTAGAAATAGAGATTAAGTCCCTACATGGGACTCATAGAGGTCTTTGTATTCTTACTTCTTGATAGCCTTCAGCATCGGCGTCTGAGGGTAAATTGTTTGAAGAGAGAATCAACGACTGATTTTGTATGAAGCTGCTGGGGATTGTTGAGTCCTGAGTCTCTTGTATCATAGATGCCAGCACATTAAATCTATTTGTGCTTAAGCTGGGACTTGCTTTCCAGATTTTCTTTTGAAGTAAGAGACGGTTCTCCTTTATGACCTTTGCTCTGCCTTTTTTCGTTGTTGGACCTGAAATTAATACCCTTTTGAGTCTTCTTTTTGCTTATAATCAATGGAATATATCATTTCTTTACATAAGAGATTCCTCCAAATGAAAAACTTAACCAAAGTCCCTCAAATGTATCTACTTAAGGTACTCCATAGGGTTACAAACAGTTATGATCTTAATACACACAAGTAATTTGTCTCAGCAAATGAATCTTTTCCAAGAAATTCGTATACATTTCACCAAATATACTTTATCAAAACGTCATCTTCACAGTTCATCCTATTCCGACTCTTTCAATTCCAACTCCAACCAGTCCAGCTCTTCCTCCTCTTCAAGTCTACTCCAAACAACTAGAGCAAACCCTCTACTAACTAATTCAGTTGATATGTGTGGTCATGATACAAGTATACACAGTTTGCCAGATGATTCATTGCCAACTGCAAAGAGATCTCATACTTAGGTTGAGCACTCATCAAATGAAGTTGAGCTTCCTGTTACTCTTCAAAAAGGTATTAGGACTACTAAAAGCACACATCATAATATAACTTCCCAAATTATAACCGTTTGTTACCATCATATCATGCCTTTATTACCGACTTAACAACTCTGAACGTACTTAAAAGTGTGGCAGAGGCAATGGCTCATCTGAGTTGGTAGCATGCGGTGATTGAGGAAATAATTACTTTACTGCTGGGGAAAACAACAACTGAAAGTCGTTACACTATCAAGATAGGTGCTGATATGAAGATTGATCGTCTCAAAGGTCAAAGCTAGTTACATATCCAGGGGATATACTCGGATTTATGGTCCTGATTATGATAGTACCTTTTCTCCACTAGTGAAGACGGCATTTTTTTGCCTCTCTATATTCATTTGCGGTCATGCCTCATTGGCCACCATAGTTGGATATCAAAAATGTCTTTGTTCATAGCAAATTGCTGAGTTCTGCATTGAGAAACCTCTAGCATTTGTTGCTCAGGGTAAAGTGTCTGCTGCTGATCTCGATATGGTCTCAAACATTCACCAAGGGCATGGTTTGGCTGTTTTAACACCGCCATGAACTGTCGCATGCTTCAAAGTATAGTTGTTCACTATATTTTACAAACATTCACATAATGCAAAAATGTATTCGTAGTTGTTTACATTGATGACATTTTTATCACATGCGATAATCATGAAGACATTATTCAACTTAAGCAGCATCTTCTCAGTCATTCCCCAATCAAAAAATCTGGTAAACTTAGATACTTCCTAAGGATTGAAATGGCACAATCTAGTACTGGGATTGTCCTTTAACAAAGTGTGTTTTGGACATACTGAAGACACTGTCATGTTAAATAGCAAACTTATTGAAACTCTTATGGACCAAATGCTAAGCTTCTTCCTAGACAAGGGGAGCCCTTGACGCACTCAAGTCATTATTGAATATTGGTTGATAAGATGAATTATGTTACAATTGCAAGCCAAATATCTTGTTTGTTGTCAATGTTGTTAGCCAGATTCTCCAAGCTTCTTGTGATAGTCAATGGATTTCAGTAATTCACATTTTAAGGTATATTAAAATTTCACTTGGACTGTGTATGATACAAAGAATAGGGGCATGCAAATATTATTATATACTCTAAATCAGATTACAAAGGATGTCCTTTAGAGGGACAATCCATTTCAGAGTACTAAGAGCACTGTTTTCTAATTGGAGGAAATATAATATCTTGGAAAATCAAAAGGAAGATATAGTAGCTAAATCAAGTGGAGAGACAGAATATCACGCAATGGAGTAGTAGCTAAATCAAGTAGAGAGACTGAATATCAAGCAATAGAGTTGGCTATGGAGCTTATATGACTAAGGCAACTTCTTAAAGAGTTACGATTTCAAGGAGCTGAACTAATATAATTGATATGTGACAATTAGGTTGCAACACATTACTTAGAACAGTATTTCATGTGAGAACAAAGCATATAGAAATAGATTGGCATTTTCTACGACAAAAGATTGAGTCAGGATGCTTACAACAGGTTTTGTCAATTTGAATGATCAATTGGCAGAAACTCTTACAAAATCGCTTTGTCTCTTAGAATTGAGTATATTTATCACAAGTTCAGAGAATACACATTGAGAATACAGTATGTACACTTCAACTTGAAGTGGAGTGTTAAGAATTCGGAAATTGCTAATATTGAAAGAGCCCATTCCTTGTAATATAGGAAAGGTTTAGAATACTTATAATTGTGTAATTTAAAATAAGAATTACTTTCCTTTCCTTTTCCAGATTACTTGTAAATATTATCTAAACTCCGACATCCTTAATGGAATAATAAAGCAATTCATTTATCAAACTTTCTTCTCTCTTTCCTTACATGCTTGCTTTTACTTGAGTCAAGGTCCATCAGAAAGAGCCTCTCTACCTTATAGGACTAAGGTCTTCGTACACATTTCCATCTCCTGACCCCACCTTGTGGAATTAGACTAGGTATGTTGTTCTTGTTGTTTTCTTTACATTCTTCATGCACAAATGTTCAAGTGAATATGTGAACCACCTACTACTTTTTCAATGGCAACTTGCTTGATGTTGGAGATTTAGATATGGTTTGAGATGCAATGAGTGATGCTGAGTGTGATGAAGGCACTATCCAGCAAGAAATTCAGAAGATGGAGTGTTAGGGATGCTGCGCCACTAGCATCATGCGGGTCCTGAGGAAGGAAACAACTAGAAGAACTTTAAATGGGGTAGAGAATGAGTATGCACACTTGAGGAATAGCCTCGAATTTCTAGTTTCTTTTCAGCGCACCCATGAGGTCCAGTGTATAAAAAATTAGGTGTCATTTGTATAGAGTTATATTATGTTGTAGATTCTCTACATTTTTGTATACTGCTTGTTTACAGGAAAGATTTTTATCATAAATAAAACTATTTACCTTTATCAATAGAAAAAATATCAAATATATCTACAATGTCACAGAAACAGAGATTGAAGGATGTACAACCACACTTGATTAGACAAAAGTAGGAATGAACACATTAAAAGGATAGCGCAAACCCCACACATAAAGGAAAAAATAAGATACGATCACCTAAGATGGTTTGCTAAGTCCTATGTCGACTTCTCGTGCGCTAGTCTATAAGTACGACACTATGGTTATTGAAAGTGGAGATCAAAAGTACTTGGGAACAAGGTGAATATAGAAGAAAATTATCACTTTATTAATAACAATAAAACAGTGCAAAGGATCTGTATATGTGATACCAACTAGTCGAGATTAAGGTTTAGTTATTGTTGTTACACTTGCATTACATCTAAGATTTGCATGTCATTGTAGAAATAAATGTGGGATTTAGAGAATCTTTAATTTAGAGAGAACCCTTTCAAAAGAACAATTATTTGTAAGCAAAGTAGTATTTGGATGAATCTATTCCAACCCAGCAGATTCAGATTCCACTTTTGAGCCTTTTAAATTAACCAAGTTACTGTGGGGTAGTTTATCAATTCGGTTGATTGATCATAGCTCACAGAACCTACAGCCCATGAGCTCCCATTTCCTGGGATCTGCCACTTAGTAATTCAGTAGAATATAATCATGCAACCTATACTTATCTTTAGCTGCAGAATTTAATAAAGCATGAACTCTAAGCCTATTAAATATGCCAATCATCAGCTTTATTTCCACCTTGCTGGGAGTGAATAAAGGTGAAGGGAGACGGGGGGAGGGTCCCGAAGCAGATAGAAGTGACGGAAGGGGGTTTTGCCTATACTATTCCGATATGGTGCGAGATTTCGATCACACTGCAACAACTCCCAAGGAGGCGTAGAAGAAAGGAGTCAGACTGAACCAACAGTAACAAGGACACGGAGTGGCAAATAATAAGGTGCTAGTACTACATTAAAAGCCATTCTCTACCTGATCATAAAGCAAAGATAAAAGGTTGCTAGCATCAGCTTTGGATAAACCTTTTTCTGGTATTATCTGAAGCTTTGGGCACTTGTATGGATATCCTGGCAAATACCTAAAATTCAAAGGAATTCAGACAGGATGAAATTAGGAGAAATAAATATCCAGAGAAGAATAGACAACAGAGCGACAAAAAGGTGCATAAAACTGTAGCCTTTTAACCTCACTGAAAGAAGAGCTGACACATCTGAATCTTCATAGCCAGCATCCTTAGAGTATGGCCTGTTAATTCATGTCTATAATTTTTGTATAAAAGAAAGAAAATATAGTATAGAGGATTTTTATCAGTATTTCCAATGTCCAAAAACCTGAGCTTGATATGAATCTGTGAAGGTGACCTTGAAACAACTTCACAATCTTCTTGAAATATGGCACACCTAAACATTTCGTGAATCAATGAGATGCAAATAGAAACTTCGCTAGAATAATTATCAATTAAAGAAAGGTAAATGCTAAATTTGGCAAAACTATATACTATTTAAATAGTACAACAACAACAACAACAACAACATACCCAGTGGAATCCCACAAGTGGGGTCTGGGGAGGGTAGAATGTACGCAGACCTTACCACTACCTCATAGAAGTAAATATTAGAATAATTCTCATATCCCCTTTTTAGATAAATTAGAGAAATTTTGTAGGACTGTAATTTTATTTTTTATTTTTTCTGGAGAAAGGTAATGTTGTATTCCTCAGCATTAAGAATATGCTGGAGACCTGCAAAAATTGGTTCCAACAAGAGTAGAAAAGCAAAACTAATAGATTACAAAGTGCCTGTAAAATCTAAAATTTGGGCAGCTTTCTTCTGTCCATTCTTCTTTACACCAAAAATAAGAAGTGGTCAAGCAGTTCCATTGGGCTTTCTCAATTGAATTACCCTTATTTACTAAAGCATCTGCTATTTCTTTCTTTCCAGATAGACCACCAATTGCATGATGGTATTATACTCCACTTTCTCTTAGTTTTTCTCCACCCTCTACTGATTCAGCAACTAAGTAGATTAGTTGTATGCTCAGGCATAATCCATTCTGAATGTTAGTCCCAAAAATGGACTAATTTCAATATATACAATAAACTAATTAGTTTACAACAAATATAATCATGTTTTATTTACATAAAAAATAGCCAAAAATCATAGAAAATATACCGTGACTATACAATGTAGCTTGCCAGAAGTCACAAAAAATATACACTGACTATACAATATAGATTACTTATAGATGAGTTATACACTTAATATACATTATGATACATTCAAAAGCTTAATATAACTTGACTATACATGAAATATACACAGAGTATACATGATTATACAAAGAAATGGCCTTATTTTGGTAAATGAGATGACCGAATGGTCATTTCATTTAATTGTCCCCCCAGAAAAAGGTTCCACAATTGTGTTGTCACTCTGCACTGAAGGAACAGGTGATTGTTGGTTACTTCAACCTCATTACCGAGAGCGCATCAAGAGGCAAATGGCAGATACATTAGTTCAATGCAATGAGTGCACTTTGAAGTTCAATGCAAATGGCAGATACATTAGTTTCATTGCTTTACAAGGTACCAACAAGTCTATTATCATCACTCCTGAGACTGAATTCAAAGATGGGTGGGGGAACATTGCGTATAAGATTGCTAGATTCATTTATGAGCCTAAAATAGAGATGAGATTGCAAGCCCCTAGACTGAGGAGACCAGAAGTCTCTTATAAGGAGGCTTGCTGTACTAGCAGATGGAAGGCAACTCAGAGTACTGTGGATCCACCTCGCATGGTAGGGGGTGAGTCCTCAAAATCTGAGAACGGGCTCTTTAGGAGGTGCTTAGATGGGAAATTTCGTAATCATCCTCAGGAGCTCCCAAGCTTGAATGACGCGAGGAGATGGGCTTGTAATCTATGGAAGTCAGGCAGTGGAGTCAATGTTTTTGCTATGAACAATGGTCAGTTCTTGTTCGAACTTCCGTCAAGAGAGGCTGCGGAGCACGTTCTTGCAGGTCGGTGGGTTTGGAAGAAGACGCTTGTAGATCTACAATGGTGGAGCCCCACGACGGGGTGCTGGCCGGCGGAGATTGCTAGAGATTGGGTCTGGATAAGGATCTTGGGATTACCTCTGTCCTTATGGTCCAAGGAAACTTTCATAAAGATCAGAGACATGTGCGGTGGCTTCCTGGAGACTGAGGAAGAGACGTCACTAAAAAATCATCTCCATTAGGCCAGAATAAAGGTGAAGGGAGACGGGGGGAGGGTCCCGAAGCAGATAGAAGTGACGGAAGGGGGTTTTGCCTATACTATTCCGATATGGTGCGAGATTTCGATCACCGTCAGGAAATTGGAGTCTTCGAAGGTAGGCTTGAGTCCTTGCCCAGTGGTCAAAAGAAGGGAACAGTCCCATTTATGGAATATTGCAGCAGAATTGGTGGAGGAGCACGTGGGCTCCTCGAAGGAAGGGGAACTTTTGAATACAGGGCCATGTGGTAAGAATAAAGTTGGAAGGGGCAATAGTGATATGAGGGTGGGCCAACTTAAAAAAAATTGAACCTTTGGGCCTGTTTTCGGACCCAATTATTTATGATTGGGCCCAAGGCACTTATGAATCATTTAATTCATTGGACTTGGGGAATATTGAGACTCATACCTTCAATAAGGAGGTAGCTATTATTATTCCAAGTCCAGAAGGAGAGGCAACCTCTAACAGAGAAATTATCCACATCAGCGAGGCTCAGGGGGAGATTGTCGAAGTTGTAGACAAGGAGGGGGGTGTGTTAGAAGGGGTCCCTGCAATCAAGCTAATAGGAGGGCAAGGGAAAGATTTGCTGGAAGCGGCCCCTTTGGAAATGAACTCCCAGACGATCCAAACTCATGCTCCGACACTCCGATTTGGATACAACAACGTATTTAGACAGGCAACAAATGGCCTTCATAAAGGGAGGCAGATCATGGATCATGCTCCGACACTCTGATTTGGATACAACAACATATTATCAAATTGGGGAAGGAGTTTGGAGTCAATTTCAACGGTTGTGAGGAGAAGGCACTAGAACTCTTCCTCAAAATAGATGGTAACAAGCTGGCGAATAAAAGCAATCAGAAAGCTCAAAAATCACAGAAAAGGAAAGATTTGATAGAATTGAAGAGTTTAGAACTGGATACTAGCTTTATGAGTTATGGAACTAGAAGGGGGGGTTTCTCACTATTAAAGATCGATGAAGTTAAACATAGTTTCCAGGAATGTTCGGGGTCTGAACTGTGGGAAAAAAAAGTGTGGTGAGGAATTTATTGTCAATTTGGAAGGCTGATATTGTATGCTTGCAAGAGACTAAACTAGAAGGGGACATTTCTAATACTGTTAAAGAGATATAGGGTAGTAGATGGGCTGATTATGTGCAGCTGGAGGCTAGTGGAACAAGAGGGGGGGTAGTTATCATGTGGGATAAGAGGTTCTGGGAAGGGGAGATCAGTAGTGTGGGGGCATACTCAGTTACATGTACCTTGTTGGGGAAAGTACAAGACCTTCAGTGGCATCTAATAGGTGTTTATGCACCAAACAACAGGGCGGAAAGAGAGGAAACATGGTATGAGATAGGTGCTGCTAGAGGCCTCATTTCTGGTCCTTGGGTGGTGTGTGGGGATTTCAATACTGTCAGGTTCCCTACTGAAAAAAGTGAGAGTTTCAGAATCACCAAGGCTATGACTGATTTCTCAGAGTTTATTGAAGATTTGGAGCTTGTGGATTTGGAACTGCAAGGAGGAATTTATACTTGGAAAAAAGGGGACGGACATACCACTGCTGCTAGACTAGACAGGTTTCTTCTTTCAGAGGAATGGGACATAAATTTTAGTTGCATCAAGCAGACCACTCTTAACAGAGTAATATTATATCATACTCCAATTTTGTTGCAATGTGGCCCTAGACTGAGGCAAGCAAACCACTCTTAACAGAGTAATATCAGATCATACTCCAATTTTGTTGCAATGTGGAGATTGGGGAAGATCAAAGTCTTATTTTAAGTTTGAAAACTGGTGGCTACAAACAGAGGGTTTCAAGACTATTGTCAAAGAGTGGTGGGATTCCTTCAGTTTTAATGGCCGGCCAGACTATGTTATGATGGCTAACTTGAAGGCACTAAAAGAAAAGCTCAAAGAGTGGAGTAAGACTATTTTTGGGAATCTGAAGTTACAGAAAGCCAAAGTGTTGGCCCAATTGGCTGAGCTGGAAACGCTGCAGGAACAGAGAGTTTTAGATGAAGGGGAAATTGCCTCTAGACTGGCTTTATCTTTAGAATTTGAGGATATAGTCATGCATGAGGAGACGGCTTGGAGACAGAGATCCATGGCTTTATGGCTTAAAGAAGGGGACAGGAACACTAGCTTCTTCCATAGAACAGCAAACAACCATAGAAGAGCTAATACCATTAATAAACTGAGAGCTAATGGGGTTGAAGTTACTGATCCTGAGGAAATTAAGAAGAGAATTTGTGATTATTATGAGGACCTATACTCGGAATCAGAGGAATGGAGACCAAAGCTGGAAATGAGAGGGTGTCCTAGAATCAGTACAGAGGAATGCAGGCTACTGGAGGCTCCTTTTGAGGAGCAAGAGATTCAAGAAAGCATTAAGGCTTGTGCTGGGGATAAAGCCCCTGGGCCTGATGGCTTCACTATGGCTTTTTTTAGTCAGTGCTGGGACATTATTAGGCATGATTTGGTGGCCACCATACAAAACTTCCATTCCAGAAGCACCTTTGAAATGAGTATTAATGCCACCTTTGTGGCACTTATTCCCAAAAAGGCAGGGGCTATTGAACTGAATGATTTCAGACCATCAGTCTGGTGGGAGGGGTATATAAGATTATTTCCAAACTACTGGCAGAAAGAGTTAAAAAGGTGATTCACAAACTTGTTGACAGGCAACAAATGGCCTTCATAAAGGGAGGCAGATCATGGATGTTGTGTTAATAGCCAATGAGTTGGTAGATTCCAAGGAGAAATGCAAGAAGTCAGGAATTTTGTGCAAGTTAGACATTCAGAAAGCATATGATCATTTGAATTGGAGGTTTCTGGTAAATATGTTGCAGAAGATGGGTTTTGGAACTAGATGGATCAGCTGGTTCAAAGAATGCATTAGCACTGTTAGATTTTCAGTGCTGATCCATAGAAGTCCTACTGGCTTCTTTACCTCTCAAAGAGGTCTGAGGCAAGGTGATCCAATCTTGCCTTTCTTGTTCATCCTGGCTATGGAAGGGTTAAGCAACCTTCTTTACACAGCTAAGACAAAGAGATGGATCAGAGGCTTTCAAGTGTTAAGACAGGGAAGAAGAAAATCTTGAGATCACTCATCTACAATATGCTGATGGTACTTTGGTTTTTTGTGATGCAGTGAAAGCAAACTGTTTGGTCCTCAGGGCCATTTTCATATTATTTGAAGCTGTATCAGGTCTCCATATTAATTGGGGTAAAAGTTTCATATACCCCATTAATGAAGTGACCAACATTGAGGATCTAGCTCTTACTTTGGGGGGTAAAGTAGGGGTTCTACCCATAGTTTACCTAGGCATGCCAAGAAGAAAATCTTGAGATCACTCATCTACAATATGCTGATGATACTTTGGCTTTTTGTGATGCACTGAAAGCAAACTGTTTGGTCCTCAGGGCCATTTTCATATTATTTGAAGTTGTATCAGGTCTCCACATTAATTGGGGTAAAAGTTTCATATACCCCATTAATGAAGTGACCAACATTGAGGATCTAGCTCTTACTTTGGGGGGTAAAGTAGGGGTTCTACCCACAGTTTACCTAGGCATGCCTCTTGGGGCTAGAAGCAGATCCAAGAGTATTTGGAGTGGGGTGTTAGAAAGGTGTGAGAGAAAACTGACCAACTGGAAAGGTCAGTATCTTTCCCGGGGAGGAAGATTAACCCTTATCAGCAGTGTTTTAAATGCCTTGCCTACATACATGGTGTCTATATTCCCTGCCCCAGCATGGGTGATTCAAAGATTGGATACTATTAGTAGAACTTTCTTCTGATTTAAATGCCTTGCCTACATACATGATGTCTATATTCCCTGCCCCAGCATGGGTGATTCAAAGATTGGATACTGTTAGTATAACTTTCTTCTGGCAAGGGAACGAGGACAAGAGGAAATATCACTTAGTTAAGTAACGGGAAAGGTCAGTATCTTTCCAGAGGAGGAAGATTAACCCTTATCAGCAGTGTTTTAAATGTCTTGCCTACATGCATGATGTTTATATTCCCTGCCCCAGCATGGGTGATTCAAAGATTGGATACTATTAGTAGAACTGTCTTCTGGCAAGGGAACGAGGACAAGAGGAAATATCACTTAGTTAAGTGGGAAGAACTGATTACCAGCAAGAAGACAGGGGGTGGGGGAATTAGAAACTTGAGGTGTCATAACCAAAGTCTAATGATGAAGTGGCTTTGGAAGTTTGCTTCTGATGACAACTTTCTTTGGAAGGAGGTGGTGGCTGTTAAGTATGGTATGGAGGATAAATGGATGACACCTGCTGTGTTTTCTCCTTATGGCTCTAGTGTTTGGAGATCCATTAGGAACTTCTGGGGGTTGCTGTTAGGGAAAACTTCCTGCAAAGTGGGAAATGGAAGAAAAATCAGTTTTTGGAAGGACAAGTGGTGTGGTCAGCTCACTTTGAGGCAAAGATTTCCTGAAATGTATGAGATGAGTCAAAATCAGCAAGTTTGCATAGCAGAGATGTGGCAAGATAAGAGTTGGAATTTACATTTCAGGAGAGACTTCAATGATTGGGAGCTAGGAATTATTGCAGATCTCTTAGTCACTATCAATCAGTTCAAGGATCTGTCTGAGGAGGGGGATTCACTTGTATGGCAGGAGGGAGATTCACTTTTATGGGAAGGTGAAAGTGGTAGGGGTTTAACAGTGAGCTCAGCATACAACCTCTTTGTCCAAACAGGTAGTGAGATAGTTGACTGGCCATGGAAGATGATCTGGAAAGCCAAGATTCCTTACAAAGTCAATTGCTTCACTTGGTTGCTGGCTAAGGAGGCTATTCTGACTCATGATAATCTGAACAAGAGAGGGCACCATTTATGCTCTAGATGTTTTTTGTGTGAAGATCAGAGGGAGACAGTTAACCATCTCTTTTTACATTGTACGTGGCCTGAGCAGCTGTGGCAGATGTTCATCAACGAGAGGAAAATCACTTGGGTCAGACCAGGGAGGATTAAAGATGTTCTGAAAAGCTGGAACAGGGATGGTAATGCAGATAGAAAGGAGGAGAGATGGAAGAATAGAGATTGAAACAAGATTGTCTAGCTTTATATTTCTTTTGGTGTAAGCAGATAGTGGTAGACAATGATGTTAGAACTAGCATAAGTATAGATTGGTTGCAAAGGTGTTTTGGGGGTTCTTTGTATCCACTAACTTTTTGTGGAACATTCCTCTTATTTGTGGAAATGTCCATGTGAATATATATAGAAGTAACCGTTACCTTTCTCAAAAAAGAAACATCTTCGGCTTAGTCTACCACTTGAGGGAAAATAACCAAGAAAAAGGGAAATATGGATGCATGAAATCCATGAGACCTAAAATTTGAAAGAAAAACTCTTAAGTCTTACATAGATACGGTCTAAACTTCTTCTTTCTTTACTTTCTCAATAACATAATTTTTTTTCATAATTGCCAAGTGTGGTGCAGTACTGCTTGTGACAGTACATGGGGAAAGATGAACAACAAATAATTTTTTCCACATGTGATGATTATGTGAGATTTCACTGAGTGGTTGTTGATGATGATTATGATGAAGACAAGAATTGCATAGATGATAAACTTGTGAACACATTTACTCCTGATAAAACAAGCAATGTTAAGGTGAGTTGAGTATATTTAATGTTTTGACTTAAATTTCAAAGAAATTATCAGGTGGAGCACAAATCATCATAGGAACACCTAGATATTGTCTTAGTCACCAAGCGATGATATCACACTTCCCGCTGACCTTCTAGGAAGTCTGACTAGTTAGTAAGGTAGCAAAAGCATGAAAGTAGACAACATCACCTCACAACCTTCAATCTTGAATACAATAAAGATTCAAGAGATAAATTATCGCACTGCGTAGTCTTACTATAAGGACTTTGGGGATCATTTGGGGGTCATTTGTAACTTGCTAAAGGATTAGATAATGGAGAGAAAAATCTACCCTGCTAATTAACTTGTTTACTTTATAAAATAAACAAACCCTCCTACTAATTTTTTTTGCCCTAAAACAATTGCAGTATAAGACATCCTACTAATTCATAAAAAATATTCCAAAGAGAATGAGATAGCAAAAGAATGTTCCATACAGATACGAAACCAGGCAACGACTAGGTTCATTCATTTCATTTCCCCAAAACCCTAATGTGACCACGCCATCTCCTTCCCCATCTTCAACTCCCTGGAGGCAACCTCCAGCTTAATCCACAACCTAATCTTCACCGGAGAAGTCTTTGAACTATATATGTGCGATTTGTTCTTTGATAGGCTGTTCAGTTGCATCTGTTATATTAAAAAAATTGTTATATATTTTCCTACTTCTAGTGTTTCCTTTGTTATGCCTGCCAGATGCATTTGGATGGAAATCGTACTTGGGATGACAAATCAACTGTCAAGATATTTTCTTGAAGAGTTTGTATTTTACAAAGTTGAACAATCCAATGACCATAAAATAATAATTTGATTTTATGGGTGGGGGGAGATCCCATTGTTAGTCCAATGTGCCCAACTGTTAGACATTGCTTGTCAGGCTAAACTGGCTAGTAAGCTAACCTATCATAATAAACCATTTTCCCAGCATTCTAACGCCAAGAGACAGTAGAAAATCAATGCAATCAAACACTGCATCCAAGTGCATGTGGCAAAAGGTATTTCAATTAACACTTAATAATCCATTCTGGTCAAATGGAGGAGAAAATGTCAAACATGTCGTCTTCTATCAATTATATGTGTGTGCGCTCCATGATTTTGGGTTCCCCACTAAATGTTCCCTTTTACCATTGAGTTCACCTATGGTTTCTTACCAACTTGATGAATTCATAGACAAAAATGAAGTGACCAAATTCAGGATCATGTATTATTTAACTTCACCTGCAGTTTATCCTGCCTTGATCAATTCATAAACAAATATAAGGTGAAACTCATGATATCAGTATGTCAGACGCTGAACGACCACATATTTTTTTACATGTAAGGCTGACACGTCCAGATTGTTGAACCTGACATAGTACTAGTGAAATAAGCTTCTCACATGCTATTAAAAGCATGCCAATACACCTTTACTCCTGAAGAATTTCCACATTACAGGAGGAATTACCTGGAGAAATTAGGCGGAAGGGAGGCTGAATCCACCCGGGATGAATCCCTGGCTGACGGCCCCCCAATAGTGCTGTTATTTACTGCACTAGTGCAGCTGCCACCATGATACCTTTGCATCTCTGCAAACTATCACCTGCATGCTGCCTCCAGCATCGGACAACAGTAGGATGTATTCAAGCCGAACTGCAGGAACTGTTACAACTGTAATTAAAAATTTATGTAACAAATAAATAGTAATATCAGTTGTGATAACAACAACAACTAGAGCTACTTTTCAAATAAGGCAATATTCATTGTAGAAATGCACAATTGTGTAAAAACATATAAATATACGTGTGTTTGTGATGCAAAATGTATATTTGATAACGAGGTGTATGCCGTATACGTGTATGTGGGAGTCACTCTGTGTGTGTCTGTGTCTGTGTCTGTGTCTGTGTCTGTGAATATATATAAATACCAGTATTACATTATTAGCAGTCTCCTATCAAGCATCAACACTTTGAAAAGCCTGCTCCCAGTCCTTCAATTCAATTGATCCGATCTTTAAAAAGTTGCCTTTGAAGGGCGATGTTTGTCTATTCTGCAGATCATGTATTAAAGTAACAAATCAAAAGAAAAAGAGTATTCAACTCCTGTACTTCATTTAAAAGGTATTCAACTCCTATTCCAACATAAACTTGAAAGCTAAATGTTCTCTGCAGTTGCTACCTATACAGATATGTTAGCAAAAGATAATGGACATTTACTTCTGTTTTTTATAATCTTACACCTTAAAAAGGTATTTGGGCATTCTAATACCTAGATTTATTATAACTATGTACATACATTGCACATAGAAATCCAAGAAACTTACTTACATAGAAATCCCACAACCAATACAAACTGAGTGAATCTTGCGTTTCCGCCAATTTCTCAACAATCCAAAGATAGTAACCAATCCAACTACACCACATTGCACAATTTGCAGTCAAAACATACAGAGTGGCCTGATCAGACATCACTGATAGTCCGGAAAAGTAAGAGAAGGAACTAAATCCACCAGTAGTCGACGTCAAGGGTTCTTATTAAAGTAAAAACAAATAAGGATTCTACATCACTAATGAGATCCTCTTCCTAAACTGGTCGAACATTCACTCATGAGATCCTCTTCCCAAACTGGCCAAACATTTTTCATAATACCAAGCAATAGTGAAGAAATAACAGAACGTCCAAAATAATCACCCACTTGTAGGCCCAATCCCCAACTAGTTGTGATTGACTACGAATCCTTTATATTGACGTAAAGGGTTTTGAGTAAAGCAAAAGAAAAAACTACAGATTCTAAATCACTAATGAGATCCTCTTCCCAAACTGGTCGGCCATTTCTCGCAATGTTAAATGATAGTGAAGAAGTAACAGAACACCAAAATAAGAACCCACTATGACAATAATCTCATTAATCAATCAACTTCGCCTCAATCCCAAACTAGTCATGATTGACCATATGAATCATTTATATCGATGTTTGAGTAAAGCTTCATATCGATATTTGAGTAAAGCAAAAAAACCTACAGATTTTAAGACCCATTTTTCCGTGAGAAGAATTCACTTTTTAACGGAAAAAATTTCACTTTATTTGAAAATCAGCGTTTGGTCAAAAAAATTCCAAATACAACTTGAAATTGTAGTTGGAATTTAAAAAACACCCAAAATCCTGTCCTCACTTTCACTATATTTTCCTTTTTTCAAATTTAACCCTAAACTTTTAATATTTATAAAAATGGCCCCTTTTTTATTTTACCAAATAAGTATTATTTGCAAAATTTATAACCAACAAAACTCAATCTTCAATTCCAACTTCAAAAAGTTAACAAATATTTGTATTACTGTATGGAATGTAGTAGCTCATATATGGGATCTAAACTATTGACATGATATCTATTCAATGTTATAAAGGCATGATTAAGACCTGAAGCAAAGCTAAAAACTTGTTGACCGCTTTGCCTCAATTAATGTGCATTTCAGTGTCGTCAATAGGTTTCTAGGGAATACTTATCCTTGCCAATAAGCCTCTTCTATAGAGGCAACATAAACAATGGATATTTCACTTCATCGTAATTTTATTTAATTTCTTTGTTCAAATATTTGTTATTCATGCTTATTCAATTATTAGTCTTTGGACTAAACATGCATATCTATGTTTTTTCTCCCTTTGCTTCCATTAAAGCTCACACTTATTTACGCTTAACGCCCCAATGGACCTTGGAGCTTTTTGGAACTTTTTGCTTTTGATAACACAGTATCTATTATTGTCAATTAATCAATCTACTAGGCCTCAATCCCAAACTAGTTGCCATTGACTATATGAATCCTTTATATCTATGCCATCCGACTCTAAATAGCACACGTGCACGTACATACAAGTAATACAAACGACCACAGGGATTACAGTAATCAGACGCCCAAGAAAATTATTACTCTTAAACCTAAAAGGGCAAAAAAGTCAGCTAACTATTTCTGGGGAGGCAAGGGAATCAATGCCCAATCCTCCAAGTAGCTTCAGCTTCAGTCACATTAGCTGAACAGATAAATTATCTACTAAAATGCAAAACTTTCCATAATTTCGATAAATTAAACTCAATTAACGATACCCAAAATGCAACAAACAAAACCCAACATAAAAAGATTGAAAATTTCAGCAGTTGTTTGATTAATCAAGATAGATCACCTGAAAAAAAATCAAGAAACGCCGGGAACCGCGGAATCTACCAGAGCCAATCAGTTGTGATTGTCAAGATTACTGAAGTTTGAAGAAAAAGAGGGGTTTTTGAAACTGAAAGTGAAAGCTAGGGTTTTGGTCCCCAACTCAAAAATCAAAACCCAAAATTGGACGATTGCGAAGCAAAAGATTCAGATTTCAAGTCTAGAGATAAAGGGTTTGAAGGATTTGGGGATTGAATAAGAATTTTATGGAAGGAATCGTATGTAGATGTAGCAGTAATTTTTTGGTGTATGTATAGGTCTGATGTATAGATATAGAGAGAGAAAGTGCAAAGACAGATGGGAACAGATTGAGTTAAAAATGTTGTAGTGAGAGAAAGAGAAGGCTCTCGGATTGGAGGAAAGCGTGGGGGGAAGAGGGGGTTTTGACTCTTTTAGTTTTTCTGATGACAATAGGCTGTACTCTTGGCTTACATTATTATTGGTAATTTTAAGAATTTTACTAATAACAATTATTTTCAATGTTGGAATTTGTTTTGACCAAATAGGATTTTATTTATTTTGACCAAATAGGATTTTTTTTACTTTGACCAATTTTTCTTTGGATAAGCACAACATAGTGTATAATATGATATTTTTCTAATAATAATAATATAAAACAATTATAAGATGAGAGTTTCTAACTATGATTACTTTGGAGAATTATACTATTAAATTATTATGATATATTGTTGTGATGCATATTTTATAAATAAAATAGGTTATACATATTTAGATGTAGCATGAGACAGATAATCAAATTAGTTAAAAACTTAAAATATGAAAAATATAACTGTATAAAATTTTTACAAATTTTCAGTTGAATCTGTTAAAGTAATGTATGATTGTTCTTTGAATAAAATATGAAATAAGTTGATTTTGATATTCTGAAAGAGTAAGATGATGATAAGGTGAGAGTTTTTACTATAAAATATTTGTGCGTGTTTTACATGCAAAGTAGATTTAAATATAACTAAAACTTATGAATAATGAAAAGATGTAGTCCGAGACATCTAAGCTAATTAACTAAACTAACAATAATTACTTTGGAGAATTACACTTTCAAATTATACTGATATCTTGTTGTTGTGCGTGTTTTATAAATAAAATAGGCGTAAACATATCTAAAAATGAGTGAATGCTGAAAAGATGTAGCATGAGACAGATAATTAAATTAGTTAAAAACTTAAGATATGAAAAATATTATCGTATATAATTTTTGCAGTTAAATTTGTTGAAGTAATGTGTGATTGTTCTTTGAATAAAATAAGATATAAGCTTATTTTGATATTCCAAAAGCGTAGAATGATCATAATATGAGAATTTTTACTATACGATGTTTGTGCGTGCTTTATAAACAAAGTAGGTTTAAATATAACTAAAACTTATGAGTAATGAAAAGATGTACCACGAGACATTTAAGCTAGTTAAAAATTTAAGATGTGAAAAATATTGTCATATTTGATTTTAACTATTGATTTCTCGAGGTAATACATGATTGTTCTTTAGATAAAGTACGATATAATCTAACTTTTATATTTTAATAATGCAGAAAGATCATAATTCGAAAGTTTTTCATTTTTTTTAAAGCAAGTTAACTACAACTAGAAACACAAGATTAATAAAAAAAGATGTAGCATGAGATAGCTAATCAATCTTTAAAAACCTAAAATATGAAAAATATTAACATATCATATTTTAATAATTAAATTTTTCGAATTGAGATGAGACTTCTCGTTCAATAAATTATGATGTACTTAAATTTCATATTTTAATAATGGTGAAGGATCATAATATGAGAGTTCCCAATATACTATATTCATACGTGTTTTATTAATCAAACATTCGAGGTTGTAACTAGCAACACAAGAATGACAAATAGATACAACACGAAGCAACTATGTTAGTTTTAAAAAAATGTATAAAAATATATTATTGTAATAAATTTTAATAATTTTTTTTAGATGAGGTGGAATTATTCTTTGAATACGTTGTTTAATTTGATGTTCTAATAATGTACATCATGATTTGAGAGTTTATAATGTATAATGTATGCACTCGTTTTACTAATAAAGTAGGTTTAAATAGAACTAGAAACACATGAACAATCAAAAGATAAAAGACGGAAACTAAATTAGTTAAAAAAATTAAGACATGAAAAATATTATTGTACCAATTCCAATAATTGAATTTTTAAGGTGAGCTATGATTTTTCTTTGTGTGATGTATGTTATAACCTAATTTTGATATTCTCATAGCGTACAATAATTACAATCATAAAATTTTTACTACACAATGTTAAGGCATGTGTTATTAACACAGTGGGTATAAAAATAACTAAAAATATGTAAACAACGAAAAAAATATAGTATGAGACAATTGAGTTAATTAAAAACCTAAATATTACTATATCAAATTTTAATAATTGATTTGTTTAAGGCAACATAGAATTATTTCTATGGATAAACTACGATATAATCTAATTTAATATTTTAACAATGTGGAAGCTAGGAATATAATTTAAGAGTTTCTAATATATGATGTTCATATTTTACTAACAAAGTACGCGCAAGGATAACTAGAAACGTATGTAAGATGAAAAAGTATGGCATGAGGCAATTAAATTAGTTAAAAAAATTAAGATGTAAAAAATATTAGTGTATTGAATTTCATCTATTTTTTTAATGAGATTTGATTGTTCTTTTAATGAAATATGATATAATATAATTTTGATATTACAACAATGTAGAAGGAACATAATCGTCGAACTTCTATTATATAACGTTTCTTCGTATTTTACAAACAAAGTAGACATAAATGTAATAACAAACATGTGAATAACAAAACAGATATAACACAAAATAATTAAATTAACTTTTGAAATAAAATATAAATGATATTACCCTACTATATTTAATAATCAATTGTTATTACTCATGTGAGAATTGAGATAGGATTGTTTTCTAAAAGAAAATTATGATGTAATCTGATTTTGATATTCAAGTTGGGCAGAAGGATCATAATTTGCAAGTTTCTAATATATGACAGTTGCTTGAGTTTTACTAATAAAGTAAGCAAACATATAATCAGAAACACGTGAATAACAAAAAGATACAAGACGACATGACTAAATTAGCTTCTTCTTTTTTTAATTGAGATATTAAAAATATTTTCATATTAGATTTTAACAATTAAAATTTTGAGGTGAAACAGAATTGTCATTCAAATGAAATACGTTAGATCTAATTTTAATATTCTAATAATGTAGAAACTATTATGATGTGAGAGTTTTTAATATATGATATTTGCATGCATTTTATTAACAAAGTAAACGTAAATATCATTTGAAATGCATGAATAACAAAAGATGTATCGTGAGATAACTACATTAGTTTTTTAAAAAATCAAGATATAAAAAAGTATTTTCATATCATATTTTAATAATTGATTCTTTTGATACGAAATGAATTTGTTCTTTAAATAAAGTATGATATAGACTAATTTGATATTCTAATATCATAGAAGAATTATAATATGAGAGCTTTCAATATATGATATTCGTATCACTAACAAATTGGACCTAAATGTGTGAAAATAAAGTAAGGATAAAGAATAGCACGAGACATCTATCATAAGACTATAATTGTCATATCACAAGAGTACATGCTCCTAATTGTATATTTTAAAGAGAACATGTACGGGGGAAATTAAGAGCTGTTAGAAGTTTATTAAAGGGTCCATGGGCAGTGCGTGGTGATTCAATGCCATGAGATTTACACCTGAGAAGAAAAATTACAAGAGGAGAACACTAGCAATTTCTCAAACTTTATTGAAGACATAGAGCTCTTGAATTTACAACTTGAAATGGGGAGCTTTACATATTTCAAAGGAGACAATAACAACGTTGAATTTAAAATTGATAGGATTCTGATATGTAAGGGATGAGACGACAGTTTCAGCATAATTAAATAGGTTGTGTCATAGAGATTATGCTCATATCATAATCCAATAGCATTGCAATATAGAATCCTGGATCGCAACAAATCCTATTCTAAGTTTGATAACTAGTGATTGAATACTGAGGGTTTTGTGGAAAGAGTTAAAGGGTGGTGGTAGTCTGTTGTCTTTGAGGGGAAACCTGATTATATTTTGGGATATAAGTTAAAGATTTTAAAGGGCACATTGAAGGAGTGAAGCAACACAAACTTTGGTAATCAAAGAATGCAAAAAGTCCAAACACTGAGTGAATTAGTCATCCTAGATATAATAATAGAGAATATGACTCTAACAGAATCAGAGGCAGTTTTCTCTTTTAATTGATTATAAAACACTTTTAAAAATGAAGAAGTAACATAGGGACAAAGATCAAAGGGACTTTGATTGAAGCTGGGGGACAAAAATATCAAATATTTTCACAAAGTGGCTAATGCACATAAAAAAAATAATAACATTGATCATTTGACGATTGAAGAAAAATCAGTAATGACTGCAGTGAGAATCAAATGGGAAATCATTGAGTTCTATCAAAAGTTATATTGAAAAATACAGTTTGAAGACTTTTAGTTAACTTAAATAATTGTTTAATGATCATTGAAGAAGAAAGAGAAGCTCTACAAAAGGAGTTTGAGGAACAAAAAAAAATTTCATATGCGAAGATATGTAAAACAAACAAAGCTTCTGGTCGAAATGGCCTGACAATGGGGTTCTATATGAAATGTTAAAATGTAGTTAAAACGATGTCATGGAAACTTTAAAAAACTTCTACTCTTACGAAATTTTTGAAAAATAAAATTCAATGCCACAAACATTGCTTTGATTCCAAAGAAGAATGGAGCTAAGGAATTTAGATATTTCAGACTTATCAGCCTCTAGGTAGTGTCTACAAAATGCTATCAAATGTGTTGACAGAAATGTTGAAGAGAGTTATTGATAAGCTAGTAGATTCTCAAACAAATGACTTGCATAAAAATAGACAAATAATGAATGTCATCCTAATTGCAAATATGGTAGTAGACTCTAGAATTACTCAAGGTAAGACAGAGGAATCTTATGTAAATTAGATATTGAGAAAGTATGCGACCGTATAAATTAGGAGTTTTTGCTGAAAATGCTCTCATGTATGAATTTTGAAAGGAAGTGACTCAACTGCAAGATTCTTAATTCTTATTGATGATGCACTCGAAGGTTTCTTTCCTACAACCAAGAGTCTGAGGCGAAGGGATCCTATATCCTTTTTTCTCCGTGAAAGATCTAAATTACATGATAAAGATGGTTAGGAATAACGAATATCTAAAAAAATTTAAGGTAGACACAGATTAAAATTTATGTCCAAATGCTAACATGAAAGTTACGCATTTCCAATATGGTGATATTTTAATTTTTTGTGATGCTGAAGAAGGGAAATTACTAATTTTGATATCAATTTTAGTATTTTTGATGCAGTTTCTGGACTTCATATCAACTCTGGAGAAAAAGTCAGTTGTTCCCAATGAATGAAGTTTCTAATATGTTAAAGTTGTCTGGGATTTTGGGAGGGAGTGTAGGACTTTTGCCTACCATGTACCTGGCTATGCCTCTAGGTTCCAAGTCAAAGGCCATGAACAATTGGAACTCTGTGATTGAAAAGCGTGAGAAGAAGTTAACTAGATGAAAATCTCAATATATCTCTTTAGGTGGCAAAGTTGCTCTCATCAATTTGATTTTGGATACTTTCCCAATTTATATGATGTCTATTTTTTCCATCTCTGATGCAGTGATACAAAGGTTAGATAAGATTAAGAGAGACTTTTTTGGGAAGGGACAAAGGAAAATGAATCTATTGTTCAACACTTGGTCAAATGGGATAAAGTTCTTTAGAGAAAGAAGCAAGGGAGTTTAGGAATAAGAAATCTAAAATTACAAAGCAAGGCACTAAGATTAAAGTCGTTATAGAGATACTCTGAAGAGTCTCAAGCGTACTGCAATATAATTAAAGATAAACATGGAGAGGAGAATAAATGGATAACAAATGAGGTATCTACACCCTATGGTGTAAATCTATGAAGGTCTATTAGAATCTTTTGGCTTTTTTTTGAGGAATAACCCAATTATGAGGGCAGATAATGGTAGTAAGACCTTTTTTTGGAAGGATAAATGGCTGAGACATGTCAGTGTAAAAAAAATTTCAATGAGTTGTACATTTTGGCAGCACATCAATAAATAAATGTAGCTAATAGTTGGACATAATAGGGATAGAACATCCAGTTTAGAAGAAACTTTAATGACTGAAAAATTAAAACCATGATACAACTTTTCAAAGTCTTGGAAGAGTTTAAAGGGACAAAGGATGAGACTGATAGACTTTAGTGGACCAAAAACAGTAAAGACGGGATTAAGTTAAACTCAACATACAAGTTTTTGAACTAAGGTGGACAACAATTACCACAATGACCATGGAAACAGATTGAAAAATAAAAATTCCCTTCAAGATGGCATATTTAACTTTGCTACTAGCAAGAGAAATAGTCTTTGACACGAGAAAATATCAAGACGGGAAAGTCCTCTATGTGCTCCAGATGTTATCTTTGTGGAGGAGTGGTTGAGATAGTCAACCATCTATTTTTACTATGCAGGATAACAACCCAACTTTGGAGGATTTTCATCAATCTCAGAGGTGTGGTTTGGATCGTGCCTAACAAATTCACCTATTTTCTCTTCAGCTAGGAAGAAGTAGGTGTGGGAGCTTTAGACAGAGACAAATGAAAGATTGTCTCAGCCTGTATCTGGTGGACAATCTGAAAAGAGAGAAATATCATACTTTTTGATAACAAAAATTGTGATATGCAGAAGATCAAACTAAACTGTATTAGATTTTTTAGTTTCTCGTGTAAACAAATGTACTTAGAGGATATTGAGATAATTATTGAGATTCTAGGCTCTTGTTAGATTTTAGATTCAGATATCCCATTTCATACATATGTTGTAACTATGATTTTCAGTATAATCCATGTACTAATTTTAGTTAATACATACAAATGTTATCTTTCTAAAAAAAATAGCACGAGACATCTAAATTAGTTGAAAACCTAAAACCACATAAAATATTACTATATAAATTTTTGATAATTAATTTTTAAATTAAAGTAGAATTTCATAAAATATATAATGTGCTAAACTTAATACTTTGTATGGTATGCATAAAGTAAGAATTCTCACATTATTTATTTAAATTTGAATATTTAAGTCTTGTGTGCAAATTAACAAAGGTAGCTTTAGAATGTGTTAAAGACTCCAAGTAAAATGTATAATTTTGATATTAAATACTCCTAATTGGTCATAAGTTATATTTCTTGTAAATACTTTTCGTTTGGAGATGAACTTGTACTTCAATAATATTAAGTATTGAATTTTGTCAGAATTATTTTTAGGATAGTGTATGTAACACCTCCTAAAATATCTAGAAGGTATTGGTTCTGTTGAAGCTTGAGTTCTACGAGCAGTATCTATGGTCCGTACATCATTTCATGAGTCGTAGGTAGAATTCATGGAACTCAGGCTTATAAACCCAAACTTTCAGATGTTCCACACGGCAAGCCTGTGACCCCCCTCCCCTCCCCTAAAAAAATTCTACAAGTCGTAGATAGGCCTTCGTAGATCTTCTGGTACTGGACAACGTCTAATCCACGAGGAAGGTCCATTGTGTGATGTCATTTATCCTGTTAAGGTATTGGATGAATATGGCAATGACATCACTTCATTGTATCATCACTCACTCTTAGGTGATGATTGCCGATTAGAGAAACTCCTTAAGAGTAAATATATTATTTTACTGAGTTGCATATTTATATATGGTTGTTGAGAGCATTGTATTCTTTTAAACTTGAATATCATATTGAGTTGAGTTGAACTTCATTATTATCATTGAGTATCTTTGGGCGTTATTTCTATTCAACCATTTTACATACTATACATTCCATATACTCTCCACTCGACGCTGCATCATCTTATAATACAGATACATGTACTAAAGATCCTCAACAGATTATTTGTTGAAAATTTATTCTTTCTAGAGAAGTAGCAGGACCTCCTTGGAGTCAAAGGAATCCGTTTTATTTTAATTTTTTTTAATTGTTTTGAGATAGTCAGAGGATTTGTCTTGACACCTTCATATGCGTTGATAGGAACTTCATAGACCGAGTCAGATGATGTTAGCTTGAGTCTGTTTGTAAATCATTTTTATTGATATAGAGTTATGCTTTGAGTATATTTTGAGTAATTTTAAAAGCTATTCTTTCTAGTGATCATGATGTTTACGAGCGTACTTGAATATTTATTTGATTTCATCAAGTCTTTAGTTGAATAAATGGGTAATCAGATTAGATGGTTCCTTTGGAGACTAGTAATAATTTATGAGTGTCGGTCATGCCTATGATATCCTCTTCGAGCATGATAATATATTTCTAACATGTCATTCATAAATGACTTTCTAACTTGTATACTAAATATATTTATTTTTTTAAAAAATGAGGATAATATTAAGATTAATATTTTAATCATAATCAAACTGAATTTCTCTCAAGTTGAAAGTAGTCTCTCTGCATAAGTTACACTTGAATTTTAATGCGTTGAAATTTTGAAATATCAAATTTAAATAGAATAATGTGCTAGTTGTGTTGTAGTATTAAATTTCCGACATATTTTGATTTTTTTTTGTCATGTCATTGTTTTTTGTGATTTATTCAAATAATTAGGTTCTTTTAATATGTTTAGCATATTTTTTCTTTTAATTCATTATTTTTTATTATTTAATATATTTTAAAAGGTAAAATTATTTGTTAATCACAGAAAATAGAATATATATCATATTAAACTTCATAATTTTAAAATTACACCATAAAAGTACATATTTAGTAAACGAATGCATTTACCAAATGAATCTTTTAAATTTAAAAGATTCTAACATGCTATGTTTTGTGCATGTTTAATGACAAGATATGCATAAATATAAATATAATTAAATAAAAAATATATGAAAATTGAATAGATGTAGCACAAGACAACTAAATTAGTTACAAAATTTATTATATATAAAAAATTGATAATTAATTTTTATTTGCATAAAGTAAGATCTAGTGAAAAGTATAATATGATAATTTTTTATTAATATGTACAAAGTAAAATTTCACGTATCAGTCATAACACTAATAATATAAATAATAAAGCCCATTAATATGTTTTCCCCTTTTCTCTTTAAAAAAAAAAGAAAAAACTTTTTGGTAATTATGATTTGAAAGTTTTCATTAATACATGTTTTCCTTTTTCCTTTAAATTTTTTTTTTTTGATAATTATAATTTCACGTTTTCCTCTTTTCACTTGGTAATTATAATTTGAAAGTTTTTTTTTTTGCTATTATTTTTTAGATCAAGTCTATTTTAGTCGGAGATAAACTATTTTCAAAAAATTAATATGTTCTCCTATTTTTTTAAAACAACTTTTTTTAATTATTATTTGAAAAAATCAATCTCCGGACGTTTTTCCCCTTAAAAAAAAGAACTTTTTTTGCCAAAGCCCATTAATACGTTTTCTCTTTTTTCCTTAAAACAAGATTTTTTTTTATGATAATAATTATTTGGAAAATTTCATTAATACGTTTTCCCTTGTTTCCTTAAAGAAATTTTCTTTTTTTTTTGTCAAATCCCATTAATACATTTTCCCTTTTCCATTAAGAAAGAAAAAAACCTTTTGATAATTATTATTTTACGTTTTCCCATTTTTCCTTAAAAGAAAAAAATGGTAATTATTATTTGAAGTTTTTTTTTGTTATTTTCTTTTTAAACCAAATGTATTTTAGTTGAAAAAAGATTCTTTGCGAGATTTAACTATAACATTTATTTTTAGTTGGGATAAGATTCTGTGTAGGGATTTTATTATGATGAAAAAATCTTCTCTATTTAATTTTTATTATATTTAATATTATTAAAATAATAATAAAATAATTTTTAAAAAGATGGTAAAAAAATAATTTTGTCTGAAACTTTTAATGAAGGACAGAAAATTCAAATAAAATTTCTAAGACCTTCACAATTTTCATATAATATAGATAGATAGATATAAATAGATAAATAGATATACATTATACATCTAATTTTATCTCTACTTTAATATTTTTGGCACACACATGGCGTGTTTGGTGTGAATAAAAATATTTTTTAAATATTTTTCATAAAAATAAGCAAGTTTTGAATATAAGAAAGTTAATACCGAACATACCCATAGTATTTAAGTTTTGTAAATTTATGCACTTTTATTTTTAAATTTATGAGTAATATTTTGTCAAGAAATATTTTAATCATTTCGCGATGAAATTTTAATTTATTAAAAAGATATTAGAATTCAAAATACTGACCGAGCTATTTTCGAATTTTGACCTCAAGTGATTTTTTAAATTTAACAATACATCTATTTTTATCTTTGGTTTAATATTTTTAGCACACATAGAGTATGTTTGGTATGAATAAAAAATATTATTTTAATATTTTTTTAAACAAAAATAAGTGAGTTTTGAATATAAGAAAGTTAATATTGAACATGTAACACCAGGTAAAATTACCAAAATACTCCTAAAACGGAGACGTACGTGCAACGCATCTTCCCAAGCTCGGATGGAAAATTTGAAACTGGAATTGTGATCAGCACAAAAAATCGAGTCAAAAAATGATCTCAACCCGACTAAAGAACAACCGGGTCAAAAATTTATTTTCACAAAAAATTACCAAAATAGTAAGGGTACGCGACAGCTCCGCGATGCGAACCCAACGCACACCCACACTTATACGTTTTCTCAATTTTTCAACGGGATTAATTTTTGAAATGAACATATGCGCGCGGACCTGTCATCCCGATTGTTTCACCAAATTTAAAAATTTTAATCTTTTGAGGGGCATTCTAGATTTTTCCTCCACCTTTTTTAAACGTAAACCACAACCCATCTAGGTCGTATCGATGAGTAAATAGGGTCAAACCCCCCATTCTAAGTCCTTCATTACACTTGAAAGATAGGGCTTGAGAGAGAAGAAAGAAGAACGTAAGATTGGAGAATTCTTGACGAGTGATTGGAGAGCTTTAATCCTAGATATGTAAGGTTAAACGAAAACATGAGATTGTTTTCTCATGTGCCCCATGGATTGTCTTAGATGGTTGATTGAAGGTTTTTGAGTCTATATGCATGATTTTCTAGACTTTATTCTTGAAAACTATATTAAATGTGCGTATTTTTACATGTTTATGATCATCATAAACTTGTTTCTTGAATTAAATATTTTATATGAATTATTGCATAAACCCTACTTATTATTTCTTAAAGATTGCATGAGAGAAGATAGGGATTGAGACTAGAGCCTTGATTGAGAATGTTGATAGAGATTGTGATTGTGATTGTAATTGTGATTGAGATTGAGATTGAGATTGAGCTGTGGGAATGATGATGAGTTGATAGAACTGGATAGTCCTTTGAGTCTCTATAAATGAACTCTAATGATTTGTCTATTTGATTGTTCTCTAATAATTGTCCAAATTCTTGAGCTGTTGATTGATGAGATGATTATAGTCTCTACGAGATTGATTGAAAGATTAGCATCCATGAGGTTGATTGAGATGGTTTAATTGGTTTGATGGAATGGTGAGAGCCTTTATAAGGCTGAGATGAGATAAGTCAATTGAGATGTATTGCTTGGATGAATTATTTTATGAGCATTGACTCATGGGAGGAGTATCGAGCACCGAAAGAGTAAGAGTTAGTCCAACTCACACTCGTCAAACTACGTAGCCAAGCGTAGGTGAGGATTAGAACCATTACGTCTCATTGTGGTTCCATCTAGACAGAGTCTTTGAAACAATAGAAGACTTAACTTTAATGGATAACTGGGGTCCCTAGTGGATTCGATTCGTCCCCTACCTGGCAAGTATGGGACGGCTGTGGTAACAATGGCGGCTTGTTGTATAGTCATTGGCTCATAAGTGACTGTTGTCGGATAAAAGAAACTCCCAGAAAGTTCCCAAACTGAGTAATCTGAGTCGATATGTGATGAGATG